>PVIC010002274.1:0-79493 GCA_004025085.1 Thryonomys swinderianus | reverse complement strand
TGGAGACACTTTGTATATAGACCGATACAGGGTAAAGTCACTAAGTCACAAGGTAACTCCATGTCTAACACTTCAGGTTTTCTTGGGTTTGTTTGTTTGTTGAGACAAAACCTCACTATGTAGCCCAGGCTGGCCTTTAACTCATAGTGATCCTCCTGCCTCACCTTCCCAAGTGCTAGAATTATGGTATGAGCTACCATACCTGTCCTGTGTCTAACACTTTGAAGAACATCCAAACTATCATAAAAAATGGCCCAAAGGCCATCCATAGCTGTGAGCGGGGCCCTGTTACAATCTGTATGCTCACCTGCTGTGAAGTGACATCATACCATCACGAGCTCTGCCTTGCTGCCTAAGGGTGCTGAGCACTCCTCAGGTGTCTGCTGGATGTTGCAGAGATGTCTGTTCAGACCCTCTGCCTGCCTTTGATGAGTATTGGCCTTTTTCTTATCACCGTAAGAGTTCTTGATATATTCCAGACACAAGTCAATGGTTTGCAAAAATGTTCCTCATTCTGTGAGCTAGTTATTCGTGTTCATGATGGTATCATTTGCAAATTTTGAGAAAGTTTATTTTTTTCTTTTGCGATCTGTACTTTTAGTGTCTTTTTTTTTTTGAGACAAGGTCTCACTTTGTAGTTCAGGCTGGCCCTGACCTCTCTATGAAGCCCAAGCAAGCCTTAAACTCAGCAATCCTTCTGCCTCTGCCTCCCAAGTGCTAGGATTACAGGCATGAACCACCACACCCAGCATTGTGGTATGTGGTACTGATTGCTGGTGGGTATGAGTCACCATGCCTAGTATTGTTGTATGTGGTTACTGGGGTTCGAACTCAGGACCTTGCATTTGCTAGGCAGGTGCCAGAACCATTGAGCTCAATCTCCAGCCCTTGTTGTCATTTCTAAGGAACTGTTGTTCAACCACTTCTCCTCATTGCCAATGGACAGTGAGGATCACTTCTGCAAAAGCACTGGGCATGCAGTAGGTCTTCACTGAGGAAATCATCAAGATTACCAGTCTCATCTCTGTCACCATCACCATGATCACAATCAATCGCCATCACTCTCTCCATCATCACCTTCACCATCTTCACCATCACTACCTTCACCATCATCATCATCACCACCATCACCACCACGATAATCAACCACAATCATCCCCATCACCACCATTATCACCATCACCATATTCATTGTCACCATCTTCATCTTCATCTTCATCACTGTCCCCTCTATTCAGACACCTGGTTCTAGAAGCCCAGGATTCAGTTTTGAGGTCCAGAGCAGCAGCCACTTGCCCGATCACCACCTTGAGCGGAAAGCGCAGCCGGGTCTGGCCCTCCCCTCTGTGTAGACCAGGGGCTCTCCTCATAGCCTTGGGGTTAGGCACCAGGACATCCACCATCCTTTGTGTTCAGTTGCCATGAGCAAAATCACTGAGAGAATCTTTCAGAAATAAACAAACTGCCTTTATGACAGCAGACGGAAAATGATTCATAGAAATCCACATTCCAAGTGCACTGTCCCAGTCGCTATTAAGTGAGTCAGGTTTCCATGTGGCATCCAAGAATGCTGTGGCTTCTTGCAAGAGGATAACGCCATCTGTGAGGGTCTGGCATGGTGCCCAAAGCCTGAAAACACCCGTGGGAACCCTGACACACTGTCTCTGTGGCCCTCACAGTTGTGCTGGACACACCACACTTGGGACAGCCCCCCAGTGGGAACTGGGCTAGATGAGATCCCTGCAGGTACTTCTAGACACCGGGCCCCAGTCTGGGTCTCAATTGCAGATTGGCACACGTCAGGAGGACAAAGTCCGTGACAAGAAGACACCATGGTAGGGGCAGGGGTGGGACCCTCATCCATGAGTTGAGGAAAGAGCAGGAAAAGGGATGCAGGGAGTATGACAGGATTCCCTCTGGGGCCAGTTGCTTATGGCCACCAGCATTCCACAGCTTGCCAAGCCCTTTCCTCCAAGGCCTGCAGCATCCCCAAGCTGGCCTGTCATGCCCTTCAGAGGATAAGGACAGGACCTGGCTTGTCCCTGGAGTCTGGGCCCTCAGAGTGGACCCCACCCACAGGAGCTTGGCATGACCCTCGGCAGGTGAGCCCAGGGAGTTCCTCTCCTGGCTGGCCATGGTGCAGCACCCTCATCTCTGTGGCCACTTAAGAACCTATCCCTGAAGTTGACCACAGGGCTCACTTCCCTCACAGAGGAAGCCAGGTCCTGGGGGCCTGGTGTGGCCCCAGAGCCCATTGAGCATGGCAGCTAAAGGAGGCCCCAGGTCTGCTTGTTCCTAGAAGAGGGGCTATGGAGGACTCCAAGTTTGACACTTCCTTCCATCAACAGATGATCTGAAGAGCAGAAAGTCTATTCCTTGGCAGAAAGAGTCACTTCTACATCCACCAAGGCAGCCCCAAACTTGAGCTGCTACTAAAGATGGCAGAGGAAGGTAAACCTAGAACACTAAACCCTGGCCACAACAAGTGTGAGAGGTATCCCCGGGGCAGTGCCGTGCATCTGCATGCAAGGGAAAGACAGAGGAGTCAAGGAGCTCTGTTTCAAAGGCCACTGCTTTTCCTCCAACACTAAGGACTGCAGTGGCCTCCCACGTGTCTCTACACATGAACTGAGGCCCCATTAATGCATGTGGCACCCAGCTCACATACATCTTGCCGTGGAACCCGTGTCCCTGGCTGCCTGGCACTTCCCTGAGGAGTGAGGCCATGACATCCTCACATTGCCTGGATGTTGACTTCTCATCACCCCTGGCTGCTCACTTTTGCAGATAACCTGCAGAGGATCTCTTGAGCCCAAGCTTGCTGTTCTTCGGTTCTCCAATGGGATGGTTACACGCAGGCAATTCCTGCGTGTGTGTGTGGGGGGGGTACATATCCAAGGCTTGGATCTGAGCAGCTCGTATCAACCACAGCCCAGTCATGGGCAGGGGCTGCTGTTCCACCCGGCCACCACTGTGGGGACACCATGGAGAAAGCAGGGCCAAAGTTTAGAGCCACACAGGGTGCCAGTCACCTGGAAAAGTCACCAGATACAACTTGCTTCCTGAGAGGAGGAGGAGGATACCAAGGGGTCCTCTCCATTCTTACACCTGTCAGAAATGAATTACAGGTTATGGCTGTGAATAAACAGCTGAGAAAGGGGACAGCTGCTCAAGACATTGTCAGCCAGGTAGGGTTGCAAGGCCACAGCTCACGGGCCCAAGCAGTCATGCTGGCTGGGAGGGTGAGGGAGGCAATTGTGACTCTGAACATAGGACCCTGGCCTGTGGCGTCTGCTAGGGAGGCTAGATGAGGAGCCTAAGAGGAGACATCCTGGACTAGGGGCCCTCGAGACAGGGAGAGGCCACTTAAGCACACGGCTGGGAGTGGAGAGCTACTACAGCCTTGGATCTGGACCATGGAACTAGCATGGCTGCTGCCAGTTTACAGCCTTTGTGAGGCTGGGAGGAAAGTGGGTCCTGGAGAGACAGTACGGGGTTCTCCAGTTCATAGAACTCTCGGCTGGACTTGCCAGGCCCAGCCACCCTAGAGACCAGAGCTTAGGCCCCAGGCTGGGCCTGAAACCCACAGCATCGCTCTCTGGTTTGACTGGTGTTTGTGTCCCCATGAGATGCTCCCAACCTCGAAGCCCACTGTGGACCCTCCAGCCATGGTCATTTCCTCTCAGTGTCATCTAAACTCCCTCCACTTGAGCCAAGTCCCCTGGGGTCCCATCCTTGCCTTGGAGTCGATTGAACATTAAGGAGAATCCACTTCCACCTCACACCCTGGACCCATATTCTAGGAGGCACTGTGTTTCTGAGTCATTTGCTGTTATCTGAGTCTCCCTCTTCAACCATCCTGCAGTTTCCATCCCGAGAGATACCAGCACTGTGAAGGGAAACTTTCCTGAGCCAGATATGGCTTCCGGGAGACCTTGATCCAGCGGCTCACGGTCTGGCCACAGGCTGCCTTGGCCCCACATTCCACCTCCACAGCTCCCGCCTCCCTCCACACCAGCAGCATGACCACAGTGGCTCGGAATGCACGGAAGCCACGTCATCACACTGTGTGGGGGACAAAGATCATTTCCTGGCTTTCATTAGAGTCCAGGAACCCAGAGCAGAGCTGCCCACCATTGCCTGAGGCGGAGGTGCTCAGGCAGCCTCTCGGCCAGGTCCCTGCCTCCCTCTTGGGCTGTGGTTTCCTGAACAGCAGGAGCCTTTTTCTTCTGTGAAGAGTAGGACTTTGGCTCTGAATCCTGGGAGATGCTCCATGGAGGTGCCATTGGCTGAAAAAAGAGCTGGGAGAACACGGCCCAGCCACGGCCCTGAGCCTCCTGTGGTGCCCTTGCTGACTCTTGACCCTTGTGGTTCAAATCAGCATGGTCTGATCACCACCCTGGGCACACCCAAGGGGTCTGGGCGAACCCACTCCACAGCAGGGCTCCTGCATTCCTGCCCCCACCTCCACAGCTGCTGCACCACTCCTGCTCCTGTGTCGCTACAGCCTCCTTCATTTTAGGATGACACTGGCGTTTCCTCATCTGCGCAGTGGAGTTGACAAGGCCCACTGCCCAGGTGTGCTGAGATCGGATGAGACTCTCCTACAGGGGCCTTTGGCCTGTAGCCCTTTGCCAGGGGCCTTTGCCAGCCCCGATGGGTGCACTTCTCAGGTATGCTCACCTGCCTAGGCTGTTTTCGGTACATTAGGTGTATGGTAGGTGTTTTAGGTACTGCCACAGGCCTGAGCTGAGTGCCATGCACAAACTCTGATGTCAGTGCATCAGCTCTTCACGGAGATCTCTCCTTCCACTGTGGAGATCATGCATCTGTGCCCTTGATATTGGGATGTGAGTGGCCCGGCTCCTCAACAGGCTCCTCCCACCTGGCATTGCTCCTGGCCCAGGTGGCTGGTCCCTCCTGTCTCTCTGTGGTCTGTGGCCTTCTCTGCATTGGCCTCTTTTCTCCTTCCCTGAGGACACCAGTCATAGGGACCTGGACATCAGCTGACTCCATTGCCAGGCTCCAGGTGGACATGAGCTCTGGAGATGCTGGCTGTAGGGACAGGGTCCACAAAGGCATGTAGAGGCTGAGCCGCCAATGCCTGAGAATCATTCAGATGGGGGCCCTGCAAGACTGGCCCAGGCCTAGGAATTCATGAGAAAAGCCATTTGCCTGCAGCCTCCTCCTGGGCCTCTGCAGGGCAGGCTGGGTGCTACTAGCTTTTGTGACAGGGTGTGGCCTACTGGGGACAGAGTGCTCTGCAGCCATCCTTCTCCCTCCCTTTCCTGGCTCTCAAGCCTCTCAGCCTCCTGGCACAGACCCTGCTGGTCTGGGGCTGCAATCAGGATGCCCTGGCCAAGCAATGGGATGGCCTCACTGCCTCTGCTAATGATGATGCCTGATGCTGCCGTGTCACCTTACAAAGTGCTTTCCCAGTCCAGGCCTGCACTGTCCCCAGAGCACCCGGAGGCAGGGTACATTTCCAGAAGCCCTATTTATTAGGGAGCACAGCAGTGGCTTTCCAAGGAGGGCTTCCTGCACTGCCACTCAGCCCAAAACTGGGGTCCCATACCAGGGCCAGCAAGGCCTTGCCAGGCCCCACCCTGTGGGGTACCAACAGCCCATCCCTGAGGCAAACCCAGCTGCCTCTCTGTCCTTCAGCCTTGTGGTAGAGGATGACAGGCCAGGCCACACCCCCAGGGTGCAGTTCTGTTAGGGACCAGAGGGAAGAGAAGCCTGGAGCAACAACCTGCAGGTCATTCAGTGGGGCAGCACCAGTGGCAGCAAGTAGACATCAGATCCTCCGTCTTTGCTCCCGACAGCTTCCTTCCTGTTTCTAAGCCAGCCTTGGGGCCGTTTCCAGAGCAACCCCTGTTCCAGCTGCTCCCTGTGCCTTGCTGTTCATTTCTCAGGAAGCTGCCACAGTGTTCCAGGTGTGCTTAAAGCATGAATCCACCCATCAGTGTTCAGGAGCAGCCCTGACTTCTCATGCAGGCAACAGATGGGCTGTGGCAGGGGCAGGTCGTACCCTTGCCGGCCACGCCCCAAATGCAGTGCCTAAAACAGGCTGCCTTACTGCTGTGACTGTAGGCCATGTGGTGGCCATGGTGACCAGTGGCAGATGGCTGATCTGGAGGAGACACTTGGACTCCTGTGGCAGGTCCTTGGTGGAGACTAACACTGGGACGGCCAGATGGGCCATCCCAGTATGGTGTCTCAGTGGCTAGAACCCCCAGCAGCTCAGGGCTCCATGGTGAGGGTCCGCTTCAGCATGTCCTGTTCATTGGTCATCTAGCTGCTAAACCAGGAAGACTCAGAGGGACTAGAGCCCCCTGGGTAGGAGGGCAAAGTCTTGGCATAGTCTGACTTGAAATCTGGGCAGCCCACGTGGGCTTTGAGCCTGGGGCCTCTGCTACCCTCTGGGTGGAGAGACAAGGGCCCCTGTGCTCAGCCAGTGCAGGCTGACGAGGGGCAACACAGGGCCTGCCCCTACTCGGGCAGGAGCCATATGGGGCAGAGGATTCAGTCCCCTGTGCCCATGCAGAGCCAGCCACACACCAGCTGTCCTGGCGGGCTTGTGGGCGTCGAGTAAAAGAAGGAGAAGCTGTTGTGTCGGATCCATAGGCCTTCAGATGGTGCTGGCCTCTCCAGGCATGTGGTTCGGTGGCTTGCAATGAATGCGTACAGTTATGCAACCGTCACCACCCTGTAATTCCGGAGCGTGTCATCATCTCCAAAACAAACCCTGTGCCCACGAGCATCACCCTCACCCAGCCCCTGACAACCACTAACTGCTCTCTGTCCCCGGGTGTGCGCCTCTTCTGGACATGCCACGTCAGCAGGATCCTGCAGCATCTGTCCCTGTGTGTTCAGCTCTGTCGCTCAGCAGCAGTGTCACATCCACGTCGGCCCTCGGACCTCCGATCTTCCCTGTTGGGAGATCCTCAAGGCAAGGCCCATGGCTTTCCTGTGTGCCAGGTACTAAGCGTGTTTTCCCCTTCTAACCACATTGCTAGTTGGTAGTGTTGCTTTGCACAAGTGTACATGGGTTTGGGGGCTGTTATCACTTCTTTGGGGCATACTTCGTGGCCCCGGGCAGCCATGTGAGCGCTTTTCCCTCTGGTGCAGTCCCGTCTTCCCCACGTCCCTGCCGACCAATTAGTTACACAGGTGTCTGAGCTGTGACTCGACTTCCTCATGCACCGCGAAGGCTCATGGTGCCTCCACCTTTTCTCAGTAACAGTCCTCCGCTCTCCCAGCTGAGCCACAAGCCCCAGCCCTGTCACTCTGCAACGTGTCCCACTTCCTCCCACCTGAGAGGCCTTCCTTTCCTTGATGAGGTCCCGGGTTGGTCTTGAAGAGGCTTCATTCACCACATCTATTCTTCACTCGCTTGTGCTCCGGCCAAATGAGGAAGGGAAATGAGTAGCTTTGGCCTGAGACCTCTAAGGTGCCACAAACTGCCCACAAGCCTCCAGGTAACAGTCTCTCAGGGGGCAACCATGAGGAGGTAGAATAGACAGGCAATGCCATGCACCCCAGGCTGGGAAGAGTGGAGGGGTAGGTGAGACGGGCACCCTTCTGCCTGGGGGGAGCAGTGGCCACCCTTGGATTTCAGTCCTTGGCTTCAGATTGAGCACTTCTGCAGTTCAAAGCCCTGGTTTGTTGTGGCAGCCCCGGGACATTAACATCTTCACACACTGGCAACCTCCTGTCTGCTCCAAGCAGAATCCTTTGGCTGGGAAGCACCCAAAGCTTTGTGGATGTGCAGCAGGCTCACATACCTGGGGGAGGCCAGCCCCCAACTTTCCTACACCACACAGGGAATGTAGAAACTGCCTCCTCCATCTGAACCACCTCCTGGTTTGAGAACCACACCCCAGGTGGTGGCACATGCTCAAGGTGGGGCTAGCACTCTGCAGTATTTTAATAATAGGCCTTCCACCAGGGTCATTGTACACACCTAATTCTAGCACTCTAGGAGGCTGAGACAGGAGAAGCGAAGGTTCAAGCCCAGCCTATGTAACTAACTTAGCAAGACCTAGTCTCAAAAAAGGGGGAAAAAACTGGGGGTGTAAATTAGTGCAAAGGCCCTGGGTTCAGTCCCTAGTACTTCAATCTGTCAGTCAATTGATCAGCCATCTGCTGGTGTCCTATACCCTGAGGATGGATATGTCCCACCCTTTCCCCCAAGACACTGAAGCAGGAGGCAGGGCAGAGGTGGCCTCCAGCTCAGTAGCATGCAGGACAGAGAGCACGATGCCACATAAGTGACAAGCTGTACAGCTGTGTGCCCCCAGCCCCAGCAGCGCAGGGAATCTCTGAGGTTTCCTCACCTCTGTGCTTGCAGCCTCCTGCTGCATGGACACTGTGCCCCAGAACAGCCCCTGGCTCTGTCCTGGGGCTATGTCCAGGCTTCCACTCACAGAGCCCTCCCAGGCCAACACTCTTCACAAGCTGCCTGGGCTCATGGTGAGAGGGCCATGTTGCAAGCACAAGCCTGGACATCCTCCATCTTGCAGCTGCTCTCCTGGGAGCTGGGCCCCTCGAGTGTCTTGTCCCTCTGGGGTAGCGTCCGTCTGCTAAGACTATTCTCCAGATGTGGAGACTCAGAGAGGCCACGTGGTGGCCAGGTCAGGACAGAGCTGAGATGCAGCCCATCCGCAGGCTTTCCTGAACCCAACCAATGGGGTGCCTGGGGTTTGACAAGGGACCAGAGGACACTGGCCACAAAATGATGGCTGAGTGGATAAGGACCCCTTCCCCTCACTCCAGTGTGAAAGGAGCATCCTATGCAACATCTGCCCTCACCGAGAGAGGCCAATTCCACCAGGACCCGAGGGTGGAAGGTGGGGCGGCCAGGAGGCTTGTCAGCAGCCATGAGCCCTGACAGAGTGGGAGGCTGAGGGGTTGGAGTGTGGCAGGGTTGGGGTGAGAAGCCTGGGGGAATGGCAGGGCCACCCTGAAGACCAGAGTGGGTTCTCTAAGAAGGAAACGCTCAGGACTGAACCCAGAAGCCTGGCCCACCAGGTGCCATGGGTGGGCACGGGCACAGTGCTCATCATATAACCTCCTGTAGACCTCAGGGTCCTGAACAGTGAGGTTAGTGACCCAGGGTGGGAACAGGACACAGTTTACATGCAGGACACCACAGGGGCCAGAGTAGGTGTCACAACCAAGCAGGCCCAAGCCCCATGGGGCCACAGCTGGCACCCATCAGACTATCAGGTTTCACAGAGCAGCACCAGGACTGGAATCCTGGTATGTGGAAGGAAAGGCCCAGAGAAGATGAGTCCGGCCCACTTCCCAGGCCTACAGAGAAACTGAGGCCAGTGGAGGACATGGGACCAGGCCCATGGTCAGGAGTTGTTCACAGGTAGTTGTACAAGGCTGAGGCCCACAGGAACAGACTGAGGAAGCAGCGTCGATGCTGTGGGAGGCTTATGGAGCCTGTGGGGAAGATGGCTGAGGGCTGGCCCATGCTCTTCCACCTCACATTCAGCCAGGGCTTTAGCACCACAGGCCGTCTGTTGAGGAGTCTCCTTTTGGGGTTTCTTTCATAATCCATTAAAGAAGTTATGCTACTCTTTTTTTTTTTTTTTTTGAGACAGGGTCTCATTTTTTAGTTCAGACTGGACCTGGCTGACTTTATAGCCCAGGCAAGCCTCGAATTTACAGCAATCCTCCTGTAATCCCAATCTGTCAAGTGCTAGGATTACAGGTGTGAGCCACCACACCTGGCACTGTGGTATGTAGTACTGGGGATCGAACTCTGGACCTTGTGCTTGCTAGGCAGACACCAGAACCACTGAACTAAGTCCCTGGCCCCACCATTACACTTTTCTTAGCTGGCATAACTTGCACAGGGTCCTGGAGTCCTGCTAAACCCCTGGCCCACTGCCCAGCTCCCTTTTGAAGAGCATAGGACCAGGGATGACCCTGCAGGGTGTGGGGGGACCTTGCTAGGGACCCTGCTGCCCACTAGACACACTGAGTACATAGGAGCCAGAGTTGCCCTCCACACATCCTGCCAGGGTCTTGCCTGTGTTGGCCCCAACAACAAGCACTGGAGCAGGGCTGGGGTGGTACATGACCCAGGGCCTTCATGCCCTTGACTCAACCACAGGACCTGAGTTACCACGTCCCCATCAGGCATCCCAGTGGGCAGAGGAGTCGGCACATAGCCCCAGGCAACAGTGGCAGAGAGGGCAGCCATGTACCCTGCCATGGAGCCTGGCAGCAGCCACCTGCACCCAGCAAGCCCTGATCTCCAGAGGCCCCCACTCCCTGCCATAGGCACCCATTCCTCCCCGAGAGTGACGGCTCTGCTGGCCTACAGCCCTGCACACAGCACAGAGCAGAGCTGGGACCCCAGCGTACCTCAGGCCGGCACCCCCACCTCAATAACAGTGAGGACCGAGTAGACCCAGAAGGGAGAGTTGGGCAGAAAAGTACTATAAACCAGGATTTCACTTCTGCTTTCTGCACCATGAACAGAAGAAAGAATCGTGAGCCCAAGGCTTAGGAGGCATTTAAGGAGGAAAATATTATTTCTTCCTAATACACTTAGATGGGGGCAGCAGAGGATGTGGGCCTCTCGATCTGGCCCCGCTGGAGCTGTCTGGGCCACAGGCCAGGTCTTTGCACCACCGACACCTCCCCCTACACTGTGCCCCGACTTCTTTCCACATCCCTCGTGCTCTGCCGGAGGCATCCAAAGCTTCTCAGTGGGAGGAACAGCAGGTGGTGGTCGGAATCTGTGTGGCCTCTGGAAGGAACTTCAGTATTGCAGGTGGACGAGGCTGTCTGGCCCATGGGCTAAGATGGGCTCAGGAACCCAGGCACTCGGGTACAGAGAGAAGATTAAGTCTCCTAGAATGGAGAGGCTGCAGGGCCAAATGTCCTGTCAGAGCCCTCAACACCAGTATTGTGGAGTGGATCTAGATGTCCCCAAAGCTTCATGTGCTTTGTAGAGGTGGCTGGATCTAGGGTCATAATGGTAAACCTTTCAGAGACCAGAGACCAAACTGCAACATAAAACCCACTTACTTATTGCAAAGCACCAGCCCTGCAATTAAACCCAAATACTGAGGTTTTAATTTAGAAAAAAACTCATACATTAACATCTTTTGTCAAAAAAACGCAATAACAGAGCTTTCAGTAAGGTAAACAGCCTGCTGTGGCCCACGTGCCATTGGTTTTCCATCACTGACTTAGGGTGTATGATAACAAATTGTGGATGTGTGACAGTTAAATTAAACCATTGAATGATTTAATATAGTTCTGGGTGTGGATAATTGGAAGCCTTGCCCTGGGGCCCTGTCAAACAGGTTTATAGCTAGAATGAAATAAAAGGGAAAGAAAGAAGGCTCACTGCTTTTGCCTCCCCTTCCATGGACTATATTTCCCCTGCCATACCACTCTGTCCTGCTGCCCTGACTTGGAGCCAACAAACTACAAACATTCTCAACTAAAATAAACCTTTCCTCCTTTAATTTGTGGGTATTGGGTATTTTGTCCCAGCAACAAGGAAGTAGCTAATACACCCTCTCAGTGCCCTCATGCAGCCCAAGGCAGACATCACTAATCCATCACAAGCTCACACCACTGCACAAAGCCTGGATCCTCTCATCCCCACCCTCCAGGAGCTGGCAGAGTCAGGATTGGCTTAAGGCAGAGCTATTTCTGCTCCATGTGCATCCATAATGCATCTGTGATAATCCTGCACTATTCCCGACCCAAGCAATGACCCAGGATACTAATACGGTGGTGCTGATGGGGGATGTATGGGCACTTTCATATCCTCTCTGCCACTTTGCTACAATCGAGGTCTGCTTGGAAGTCAAGAGTTTAAGAGCCACAGGGCTCAGTCAGTAATGCTGCCACCTGGTGCTCACACTGACTGCTATCCATCCCTGAGGGGACCTCTTGGTTCCAGACCCACAGCTGCAGCATCATGGATCGTGTCCACTGACCCTCACCTCACTGTGGAGCCCCAAAGTGCAAGAGCAGTGATGCCAGTGATTAGACTGGCCACAGGAAAGGCAGAACTTCTTCCCTTCAGCGAAGAAGCAAACTTTCTCGACTTGGTAAGGAAAGGACAAAGTTGAAGGGCGAGGTCCCTAAGATCTGCAGTCAGAACAAACCCCCTGAAAAATTGTGAAGAAGGACCAAGGCATCTGTACTCGAGCTGCTGTTATCTCTCAGATCATAACAGCTTTAGCCATAGCACGGGGCAAGAGTTGTCACCACGTGAAAGCTGTGAAGTTATCCGAGAAAACAGCATGCCAGTAGCTCAGCGGCACCACACCTGCCTGGCAAGTGCAAGACCCTGTATTTGATCCCTGCTACCAGAAAGAAAACAGTATGACACATTCAGCACTCTCACAAGCGTGCCAGTGGTAGGACACAGAAAGCCCTCCAGAGAGTCTACCTGCCCTCTCCTTCTCGGACCCCTTCCTTCCTTCTTTCCTATTTTACAGCCCCTCCTTAGTTAACCACCAATTTCTTTTTCTACAACCAGGTCATGTATGGGTCACTCAATGAGGAATTGTTACATGACAGTATTCAGAACAAAGGAACAGTCAAAGGGAACTATAGCTGGATGACTGCATTTGTTCATAAAACTCCTAATGCAGTATTGTGACATACAACAGAACACAAAACTACAGTCCTATATAGAGTATAATATGATCAGCAAAAATCATGGTATGATGTAGCAAGGTGTACTGTACACAAAAATTTAGGCTCTATAAGCAAGATGTACAGAACTATGCAAAAAATAGAAGACAGACATTAAATTCAGCCATTTAACAAGTAGATTGTTAAACAAGAAATGTCTGTATTGGATTTTTGTGCTGTATCAGTAAGCTACTGCTTTGTAACAAATAGCTGTCCAGCTCAGAGGTATGCAGAGATAAATGTGTGTTTCTTACCCTGCTCAACCAAAATTGGTATGCCCTGGCCCATGATCCATTGAGCCAGTTCTGCCCCGTGTGGGCTTAGCCCCAAGGCTCCCTGGGGCTGCTCCTCTCCTGGAGGATGCAGGGGAAGCCAGCTGCCGACTCTTCTGCACAGGCTCAGGTGGCTCAGGGCACCGGACACCTGAGTAGGACTGGGACAGGGGGACAGCTGTGACCAGGGTGACTTGCATGTGATGTGGGCTCATCTTGGTCCACCAAGAAGTTGAGCTCTAGGCAGTCTTCTTCTGCTACACTGGCCCATTTGGGACATTTTCACATTCCATGCAGTCCTCAGGGAGCATACTGAACCCCACCACCGCCCAGGGACTCTCCTCAACTTCTGCCCTCTCCTACACATTGGCCAGGCCTCTCGTGCTGACCAGCAAGGTCCTAGGAGGCAGATGTGATGGCCTCACAGAAGACACTCACGACACAGACCACTCAGGTGACCCAACGACACTTCCCCTGTCCTCACTCTTGCTCCCTGTCCATCTGCTCACCCAATCCCACTGTGCCTGCTCCCATATCCTCTAGCGACCTGGCAGCAGCCCTGAAGCCTGCACAGGAAAATGGCGCGTCTCTTCCCATTATTCTTGGCGGAGGCCACAGCACGAGGGGTGGGGTTTTGGAGCTGCTTCCCACAAGCACTCGCTCAGATTTCTGGCTAAAGTGCTGAACTTAGCAGCCGAGAACATTAAAAAAGAATTTTTATTCCATTTCTACTCTTTCTTCAGTGGTGCCCGGCGGATGTCTCTGGGGACAGGAATTCCTGGCTCTGCCCCAACCCTTTCTCTGGCTTCCTTCGGGAAGGAGACGCCTGCCGAGGGGCTGGGCCAGGGCAGAGCCAGCCTCTGGGGCAGAATTCTGTGCCCTGGCCTCTGGAGCACAGGCACCTCTCGGGTCACACCCCTCTCTTTGGTACTGCTCATGGTACCCTACGAGCCCAGAGTGGGGCTTCCTCCCCCTGAGAAGAAAGGGCAGAACAGGCAGCAGACACCATACACAAACCATCGTGGCTCAGGATGTGACTTGCCCAGTCCCCAGAACCACAGCCTGCTGTGCAAGAGTGCATGGGGCAGCAAGTCAGGGGAGAAGGCCCTGCAAGGACCTCAAGCTGGACAGGGCATGGATCTTTGTGCAGCCCTGCTGGGCGACATAGGCCATCTGCGCTCTGCACCCTGCCACCAGTCCTCCCTGTCATCCCCCTTCTCGGGGCCAGCTGGGCAGATGGCAGGAGCCTGGCCTGCCAGAAGCGTGACCATAGCTCCCCAAGTGTTTCTACTTCCCAGCAAGGCTGAGCACACTTTCTCCTTTCACCTCTGTCTCTGTGAGCTTCCTCAGTCTGCCTGGCAAAAATCATAAGTTCCAGCCAAGCTGTGGGCAGGGGGCCCAGCCTGTCCCACCTCAGGACTCCCTGATGCAGCCACCCCTCCCCACCTTTTCCCATCCCACTCCAGCACGGCTTCATCCACACCCACAGCCCGGGTCCTCTGGGGCTGGTGCTCCTCTCAGTGTAGTCCTGCCACCCCCAGCCCCAAACTGGAGCCACCTGATGTTTTCACCCATGAGGCAGGGACTGGCAGTCCTGCCCTGGGCTGGTGAGTGGGACAAGAGGCAGTACTGACCTGTCCAGGACCAGGATATAGGCCTCACCCTCCCCAAACCCAGGAGTGGCAGCTGCCGGCCTCCTGATGGTGCAATTTGGGGTCCAGGACCTGGCGTGGATCCCAGGAACCTCCATAGGCTGTGCCAGCCCCTGGGCCCCCAGGTTTCTGGGGACTGCCTGGGGATGGTCAACATGGCCATGAGGACCCACAGGCCCTGGCATCTCCACATGTGCACATGTGTTTCAAATGTGTCACACAACAGCATGATCATGTGTGTGTACACAAAGGTCTCTCGGCCCCAGGATGCTGCCAAGCCTGAGGACAGCCTGGGTGTCAGCCCCTGTCCCCAGGCATGGGGCCCAGCTAAGAGCAACCTCTCTGATCTCCCTTTATATCGCTTCATCCGGGAAGATCAGCAGGTGACACCACTGTGCCAGAGGCCGAGGATCCCAGCCATGTGGAAAAGGTATGAGCAGCTGCTCATCCCACGCCGGCCAGGAGCTCAGGCTCAGAGCCCCCAAGCAGCACCCATATCAGACACAAAGAGATGGGGTGAGGCCAGAGATGGAGGACAGATGGGGAGCTATGCACAGAGGCCACAGACCAAGCTCCCAGCAGCCGACAGCCCACACACACGTATACATGTACACACAGAGCAATGTGCACACACCATGCACACCCCACATGGTTTACACCACACTGTCACATACGCACATGTTGCACACACCACACACCCCTCCAGCAGACCCAACACAACCTGAGCTCAGCAGGGCCTCTGGGCAGCCTTGGGTAGCAAACCGCATGTGAGATTGTCCCCTCCATCCCCACCCAGAGCTGTCTCACAGGTGGAGGGGCAGATGCCCCCGCACTTGGCCTCTGAAGATGCCACAGCTGATGTCAGCCTCCTACATGACCTTTCTCCCATCCTGTTCCTTCCTGACCCTTCCCTGGCACAACTGGTACAGCCCTAGGCACACTGGGACCTGGACAGGACCTGATCTCAGCCCCATACCTACCACACCTCAGTGCAGGCCTGGGCATCACCTGGCAACCCCCAACACCCATGGACAGGTCTGGGATGACTGGGCACCATGCCTGCTCAGTGCAGGTAGCTGGGCAGGTCCCCTTACCACCATTGGCCTCAGTTTCCTCTTCTATTGGGCAGCCAAGTGGGGAAACTGAGCAGCCTGTGGTCAGTAGAATAATAGCCCTACAGACAACTCCATCCTCAACTCACCTCCCCATCCATACAAAGGCACAGATCTTGAGGTGGGCACCACCCAAGGACACACAGTCCTCACCAAGGTCCTCTGAGCTGAGAGGACCCATTGAGCCAAAGGAGGAACAAGTCAAGTTCCAGCTGCTGGGCACAGGCTCTGAAGATGGAGGGCACCAGCCTGGGGATGTGGCAGTCACTGGAAACCAAGATAAGTCCAGAGCCACAGAGGAACCAGTCTGCCTCACTCTGGGGGCACTGGGCCCTGAGTGAACCAGTACTCCCTGGAGCCAGGTACAGTGCCCATGTGTGAGTCCATGTGGGGCATTTCGCTGCAGCCTGGCACCTCACACTCCTCACACAGATGTGACCTATGACCCCACCATGACCTTGCCAGCCTGGCCATGTCACACCATCAGCAGATGAGGGTCAGGGGCTCCACGAGGCCTAGAGATGGACCCTCCCCTGGTCCAGGAGCTCAGGCACTGGGTGACAAGTGTGTGGAATGCAGCTTTACCTCTGGCCTCTGCCCATGTGTGCCTCAGGTGGGGTCCACTCTGGCCACTGACCCTGAAGCTAGGTTGCACTGTGTCCTCCGTGCCCAGGAAGAGGACGCAGCAGGAAGGGACGTGCTGAGAACTCTCTCTTCCCTGGCTCCACTTGACTCCTCCTGGCCTCATGGTGCTGACAAAACTCAAATCACAGCAGCAACCTCAGAAAGGCCCTGAACCCCAGAACTGGAGATGGGCTGGAGACTCCGGTGGGGCCTGTGATGTCCTGGCTTTGCCTGGGAAGAGTCAGAGGTGGCAGTGAGGCTGAGTCACGACATGGGCCAGCATCTGTCCCTGCCTCTGTCACAGAAAGCCACAACAGGCTTCATAACTGGGTCCTGCAACAAAGTGTGGATCAACCTTAGGTGTGCATCTGGTGGCTCAGTGAGTGACACTCAAGTACTGTTCCATGGGCGACACAATCGGCCTGGGGGCCCCGAGGTATGGGAGAAGCCATGCATCGTGCAGTGTGTCTCCAGAACCAGTGGCTCCAGAGCAAGAGCAGGGCAGCCACAGGGACAGGGACAAGTGTGGAATGGCCACTTAGTGGGCACAATCTTCTGTTTGGGGCAATTTAAGAAAACCCTGAGGCCACGTGGAGGTGGTGGCTGCGTAGCCCTAGACGTGTCTCACAGGTTGGGACCTGCAGACCCAGCTTTAGTGAAGGAGGTACAGGGCAGGCCCAACACCAGACCCATGCCAAACCCCAACAGTGGCGTGTGTGCCAGGGTGGACCAGTATGTCAGGGGTTCTGTGTCACCTCGTGGCCAGGCCACAGATGAGTTCTTGAGCATCAGCCTTGGTTTCCCTGCCTGCACAGCAATGATGAGGACAGAGCCAACCTCACACAGAGCTCCTGTGTGTCAGGAGCACAAGGGGAGGCAAGCACCTCCTGCCCGGCCACTCATGGCCCAAGTCCGATGGCTCCTGGGTTCTAGCCCACTGCAGGCTGAAGGTCGGGACATGAGGAAACCACCCATAGGCAAGCATGGACCCTCAGCGGCCACTACCCACAGCTCCCTGAGCCCAGGCTGGCACAAGGGGCTGGAACAGAGGCCAGCAGCAAGACAGAGCGGGACAGAGTCTACTAACACCATGTACAACTCCCTGTAACACCACCAGCAGCCAGCAGAGTCCTGGCTCTAGAAAGTATGTCCTGACCCGGCAGAAGGCTAAACTGGGAAACTAAGGAAACAGGATGGGTGCCTCAGGCCATGGCCCAGGGCAGCCCCACCACTGACCAGTGCCTAGCATTGCATGCCTGTGGCCAGAGTGGGATGCTGAGGACAGGGACCCCAGGCACAGGGTAGTGCTCTGGCCTACCACCAGACCCTTTGGGAGAGGGTACCCCACCGCAACCTCACACTCTGACCTCACCTGGAGGCTCCCAGAGCCGCCTGGGTGACAGGTGCATTTGGCTGATGGAAGGCTTCATGGACAGCCCAGCACTTCCTGGCTATGGCTGGTGGGCTCCCCACCCAGACCGTGGGCCCCACATCATGAGGGGAAGAGCTGCAGCTCGCAAGTCTCAAAGCACACTCATCTTGCCGGCAAGTCACAGCCCAGGCCCCTGCTCCTCCTGTGTCCCTCTGTGTCCCACAAGGCCAGAGCCACAGGTCTGATTTCTTGAATTGTCTTGCTGGGCTCCCAATCCAGCACATCTGCCTGGCTCTGAGCATTCATCCCACCCGAGTGGGCCTCAGGTCAGAAGTCAGAGGTGCAGTGGCTGGAGTTAGACTTCAGGGTCAGATCCTAGCCCTGCCGCCCTAAATGCTGCCCTGAGCCCTGAGGGCTTCCCCCAGGAGGTGGGCAGCTGCACCCCACACACAAGCTGAGGGCAGTGGGAGGCGGGACCCAGAGGCTCGGCCTGCACCTGGGAGGCCTGTTTCTCCTAAAGAACGAACACAGGTATACCCTGCAAGTGAGCACGTGTGCCTATACAGGATGTGTACCTGTGTATCCCGGTGCACACCTGTGGGGGTGCCCCACTCCTGCAGACAGGAAAGAGGCTCGGCTAGGATGGGGGACAGGTTGGGGCTCCGCTGTCTTGCTGATAGCTCCGCAAGCCAAGAGGAGGTTTGGAAGCACTGTCTCCTGTGCTGTGCAATGAGGGGCATGGTGTGCTCAGGGCTGTAGTCCACCTACAGGGTGATGTGAGTCAGTGTGACGCTGTCCCCGGACCTTCACTCCCTGCATCCTCAGGCGCTACAACCTGCTTCCCTTGTCCTATTCGCTGCCTACAGATGCAGTCAAGCCCATTTTCTGTCTATGCCATGGGGAAGACCAACCCTGTACAGAGGTCACATGTCACAGAGAGCTTTGAAGCCATCAGGGGTAGGGCCAAGCTGTCACCTGTGTGAGCCCAGCCCTCCCCACAGTGCTGATGTGTCCCGCCCCACCACAGGTGGACATTCAGTCCTGGACCAGGAAACCTGGACAAGCTACAATGTGAGGGACTTCAGGGAAGCTCCAGCCTGCTCCTGGGCCCTCTGTGAACCTGACTGTGACATTAGCATGGGCTTAAGAAGAGGGCACTGGGCTCAAAAAGGCAAGGTTATTTGCCCAAGGTCACACAGCAAGGGCTAATCTCAGTCCCCCACTCACAACTTGGCTGCCTCCCCAGCAGTGGAAGCAAGAGGCCTGCCATGGAGTCCCCCAGAGAAACAAGGAGGCTTTGTTCCAGGTGCAGTTTGCACATCCTTGTGCTCATTTGCAGGCCCAGCTGAGTCCCTGTGCTTGCAGGTAAGCAGGGCAGGTCTGTTCGCAGGTGGGACAGGAAGAACCAGCAGAGTCCCCTGTAGGTCTCAGTGTGCTGGGCCTGTCTAAAACCCTGCAGGAAGCTGCAGCTGGTCTGTAGACCTGGGCACTGACCTCCTGGAGGGGAGCACTGAGCCAAACGCCATGCCCAGGCCACACCCACCACAGGGCTCACAACCCAGCTCCACCACACCCTCAGGCTGCTCCCAGCCAATAACAAAGCTCCCTGGGCAAGGAGGCCCACCCCTGCAGAGGGGCTACCTTCCCCATCCTAGAGCCACCTCCATGTTTGAGGTTCTCCTCCCGTCTGGTTGTGCGCTGGGGCTGTGACTGGCCACTCAGCTTCCCTCCCAAGCACAGCTGCCACATAGCACAGCAGTGGCTTGGTTTGTGTGATGTAAGTGCCAGACTGTTCTCTGCCCTCCTATTGTGCAGAGCCCAGTCATAAAATAATACTGAGTTTCCCTCTCCATAGTTTAAAGGGAGGGTGCCCATCAGGGATTCAGCTGGAGGCATGCTTCCATCTAAGGCTCTGGGGCTGCTGTGACTCCTAGCCCTGGGTAGTTATGGCAGTCTGTTTTCCCGGGAGCCTTGCTGGCCAGGCTCCTGCTCACTAGCATGAAGGCTGCTCAGGATGCTCCAGGTTTCTGTTAATAAGCCCTTCTCTGAAATTAGTCTGTTTATTGCACTGTCCAGGATACCAGATGAGGCCATGAGTCCCTGGCCAGAACCCATGATGCTGGGCTCCAGCAGGCATCAGCCAAGGTGCTCCTGGGTGCCCATGTATAGCAGTGGTCACTGCGGCCTGGGGCTAGGTACAGAGATGCTCACACTGCACTCTCTTTTCCCTGGTGGCTGTGCTGATTTTGAAATGCATGGACCCATCTTCTATGCATGAATCTTCTGAAATCCCCAAGCTTCTGCTCATGGTCACATGGGACGCTGGTGCCCTGTATGCCAAGAGTGGAGCAGAGCCTGCTCCCCTTGGTGTTCCCTGGCATATGCAGCGCCAGCCGGCCCAGGCTCATATCACTGTGCCATCTCTCACAGCCTCTCAGACATACTAGAGTTCCACCTTGCCTGGCCCTTGATCTCATCTTTTTTTTTTTTCTGGTATTGAAATCGAACCCAGGACCTTGCACTTGCCCAGGCAGGTGCAGTGCAGCTGAGCCATATCCCCAGCCCTGATGTCCTCATTTTTGAAGACGAGATAGTGCAGAGCTGAGCATCCACCTCATACACAATGCCACCATCACTACAGGGAGCAGCATGTTGCAATTGAGTTTAATATGCTGATTTGTTGCATTTCCTCCACCAGTTTTTGCCAAGCCCACACAGGTTAGGCTCTGTGACAGGCACTCAGGACACAAAAAGGAGAAGACAAGCTCTTATCTTCAGGCAAGTGCAGGTGCTGGTGGTAAGGGTGAGGCTGCAGATGGTGGGACAGTGACGATAGCCACAGTTTGTAGCCCTGTAGGACACACATGGAAGCTTACTCCCCACTGTGAAAGAGAGGAGTATCAGGTGGGCCTTTCTGAGGTGACTGGGCACAGATGATTAGGCCAATGGATGAATGGGCTCATTGGTTCTCAAAAAGCCTAAGAGCCGTGTGAGCTCTGTCTCTTTAGAATTGAAGTTCTAGGTGTTGGAGATCCAACTCAGGGCCTTTCAGCAAGTGCTCCACACTGAGCTCCATCCTGACTCCTGCTTGCTTTTGCCATGTGATCACCTGCCCTTCTCAGGACTCTGAAGAGGGTCCTCACTAGGGAGGAGCCCTCATCAGATCTGGCTCATGATGCTGGACCTCCAAAACTCCCAAACTATGAGCAAGTATTTTGCTAAAGTGACAGAAAATGGATTGAAATAATCATGGATGTTTAATGCTAGTGATGAGGGTGATGATAGTGATGATGATGGTGGTGATGTCAGCAATGATACCGTGATTATTTTTGTGATGATGGTGGTGGTAATGATAGCAATGGTGATGATAGTGATGTATACAATTCAAATGACAGTCTTACAGGATACTTTAGTAGAAATTAACAAACTAATTCTGAACTTGATGGGGTAATGGAAAGGACCAAGAATATCCAAAGCAGCACTGAAAAATTACGACAAATTTGGAGAGTTTGTACTAAGTAAATTCAAAACTCAAGCTAAAGCAATATAAACCAGGCATAAATGTGTTGGTTAGCTTTCCATCACTATAACAAACCCTGAGACAATCAGCTTATGAAGGCTAAAGGTTTGTTTTACTCAGTTTTCAAGGAGCCAGTTTGTGGCCAGGAGGGTCCATTGCTTCAGGTTCTGGTAGTGATGAGGCAGCCCGTCATGGCCACCTCATGGTGAGGAAGTGAGAGCGGGAGAGATTGGGGCTGGGTTCTACCATCCTGGGCTAGAGAAGCCCTCAATGATCTCAGGCCTCCACAAGGTCCCACACCTAAGTCTCCATCACTCCCTAACATTGTCGAGCTGTGAACCAAGCCTTTTATACACAGCCAGGGGGAGGGGATCACCCTTACCTGAGCTGTGGCTGTAGCTGCCTGACTTCAGTCAGTAGACAGACCTGTGGGACAGGACTGAGCCCAGAGACAGACTCCCTTTCACACGCTCACCTGCTTCTCAACAAAAGCACCAGAGCAGCCAATGGAACTACTTTTCAATCAATGGCACAGCACCGACATTGGCCCTCCCAAGGTCCACACGCCCCGGGCCCAATGCAGGCTAGACCACAGCCACACTTTAGAAGAAATGAAAGCTGTTACCACTTGGGGACTGGCCAAAGACCCTCAGCACATGAAAAGAGTAAGAAAAATATTTATAAATTAGACTTCAGTGCAATAAAAAAAAAAAGTACTTCTGAAGTCATTTTTGTTGTTTTGGTTTGGTATTTGGAGACAGGGTCTCACTATGTAGCACAGGCTGGCCTCAAACTTGAAGCAATCCACCTGCCTCAGCCTCCTGAGTGCTAGTATTACAAGCAGAGGTAGGTATAGAGGGTTTGTGAAGGACCACAACAGATGTCTTTTGGGGAGGAAGAGTTATGAATGACCATCACCACGCAAGAAGACTCATGCACCCCAGCGAGAGCAGGGAAAGAAGCCAACGCCACCACACCATGGACCACAAGGGCTCTGCTCCTCGGTTTCCCACTTTCCCACCACAGGGAATTCTGTCTATTTTCAAAGTCTTATAAACAGAATCTCACAGCATGTGTTTCCTGGGTTATCAGTGGGAGAGAGATGGGCCTGGGAAGGGCTGAAAGGACAGGTCTGTCTATATCTTGACACTTTTGGTTTGTTTGTCAGAAATTGTTGGTGGCAGCCAGCAGAAGGTTGTGATTGGTGGGTGCACTTTATCCTACACAAAGTTGACCCAAAGAGAAAACCAAGAATCTAGACAGGGGTGGTCTCTTCTCGATGGCCTCCACTTCCTGGTATACATGATGAAGCATTTGGAGCAACAGGTACTGACATCTACCACTTACAGGTTGATGCTTAAACATGCATAGAGACACCATAAAGCAAGGACACCGTGTTGTCGTGGTAGCCAGTTGTGGGGCATCTGGTAGCCAGCACCAAATCCCTCCAAGCTTCCTACACATTAGGAAGTTTCTAAAACTAAACACTGGGGTGGAAGAGAAACAAAGACCTCGTGCCACACAGTTAGAGGACATTTTTGGAAGTCAGCTAAAAACAAGAAAGAGACAGATGTCACCTTTGATAAGTGGACTTCCACAGAAGAGGGCCCAGCATTGCCAGACAGTAGCACTGCCTGTATCAAAACACAGTGCGATTCATTGCCACATAATCCAGGATGGAAAATGGAGAAACCCGGCAGCATCAAGTGCTGGAGCATTCACTCGTGTGCCCTGTGGGGAGGGTGACCAGCCCCAGATGTGGGGGAAGTCTGCTTGGCAGTCAGGGACTGAGCATCCATGCACCCAAGGCTGTGCTGCCAGGATGGCCTGGAGCTGGCAGAGTCCCCTGTCAGCTGCACAGTGTAGACCAGGTCTTTCCCACCGGGGACTGCTGCACATTCTGAGACAGGTGAAGCCCTGGGGCTCAGTGACTGTTAAAGGTAGCCAGAACCCTGCACCCACCCGCAGTGGGGTGTGGCCTAGCAGGAGCCTTGGAGTAGAGGAGAGGATGCTGGGTCCCGACACACAGGTGGGTGGTTTGCTTTGCAAAGATCTGAGTTGTGGAATTTCCTGCATATAGATGATCTGGCAGCGTGGAGACACTCAGCCACCAAGGCCCGCTGGGCAGGGTGTGTCCCCCAGTGGTGCACCTCAAGGTAACGGCACCCAGGCGTGGGGAGCCTAAGCCTCACAACACAGCCTCTGTCCTTCCCATTTGAGGTCACCCTGTGGCATGCAGGCAAGTCCATGGGCACAGAGTGGCCACGTGGACAGCAGGGAGAAGGCAGCCCACCTACAAGGGCTAATCGGAGCCTCAAGGACTTCAGCCTGACCTGACCCCATGTACATACAGGAACCTCAGTATCCCTTCCTATGCCTCATTTTCCTGCCAGTCCCAGTGAAAATGTCCAGCAAGGTGCCACCCTCCACAGCTCATGTGGTGCCAGAGGAAACTTGAGGAAGAAGGCTCCGTGCTCTTTCCCCATCTGCTCTGGCAGACTCCATGTCCTCACCACCTGCTTCCCTCTTCTTCCCTGTCTACACCTCTGCTTGAGTCCCCTCTTAGTAACTAACACAGTTTGGGAAACATGTAAAGCATGCTGCACATTTTTTTCATTGTGAAAAAAGATGAATTAAATCATGATCTCTCACAAGTGCAGATGGGAAGTAAGAGAATACAGCAGAGTTCGAAATAGACTTGGTGGGCAGGGCGGTCTGCTCAACCACCTTGTTTTGCCTCTATGCCCTCAGACTCCCTGTGTGGCAGCAGGATGTCCCCTGAGGAAGAGTGAGGGGTCTTGGCCAAGGCCACCTGAAGCCAGAGTGCTCATCGTCCATGGACACGTGTGAGTCTGACACTCTGACCCACCCACCCTCACCCAGAGTCGCCCAGCCGTGTGATGCCCTAGTCATCCCCAATCACAGGCCTGTTGGGTTTCTAGTCCCTCCAGACAAGAGGCCTGTGGCCCACACTTCGGAGCTCATGGATTCTTCCAGCCCATCTTTCTGCCACCACGGTTCTGCAGGACCTTTGCACCCTAGGCTGCTCTTGGTTCCCACCCACACCAGGCTCACTGGGACACCAAGTGCCTACAGTGTCCTCCATGTGTCCTTGGCCTCCTGTCTCTCCTTGGGGCAGCTCCTACCACACAGGTCCACACATAAGCTTTTCAGTCCTGCTTTGCAAAAGCCATCACCTGGGCCAGGCGCCAGCTCTGCATAATGCCCCTGTGTCAGGCCAGAGCCCCCATGACAGAGACACCCTCTGTGCCATGGGCGTCTAGATACTTGTGCAGCCCGGTGGAAGCCCATTCAGAACTCTCCCCAACTCCTCTATCAGCCTCTGAGGACAGCCACATGGGTGTGTCAGGCCCTTGCCCCTGTTCTCACCCAAGAGCGCCCCCAGGCCGGGTCCGGGCTGGCCAAGCGCCAGCACACCGCACCCAAGGAGCTGACAGTCACAACCATCAGCAGTAGGAACCTCTGGCTGAACCACACACTGGAGCCTCTGTCTCATCCAACCAACATTACTCAAGAAGCAAGCTTCTCTTTGTCCGCCTTCAACAGATCAGCAAACTGAGGCTTCAAGAAGCCTCAGATCCTCAGTGGGCCATTGCAGTGTCACCTTGACCCTTGAACCCTGAACTCTGGAGATACAAACTCCTCCCACCCTGTACCAGGGTGCCCTGTGACACTCAGAGGCTCCTCCCTGCAAGAGCAGAGTCTGCGTCCCTCATGAGCATCAGACAAGGGCAAACATAAGCCAAGTAGGGAAAGCTCCAAGTAACTTGGGGTAGGTGCCGCCCTGAATCAGGAATTCTGCCAGGTGGTGCTGTGGAAGGTGAGCTGCCTGTGGCCTGATGACTCCCATCACCTTGCTAAGGATGCTGACGTTACCTGCCAGTCTGGCCAAAGACAAGAAACTGCTCGCAGCACTCTGGACCACCAACATCATTGTTATAGGCACCAATTTGGGGGCTTGTTGTTACATGCCAGAGGCTAACCGATAATACAGCATTTCATAAATATAACAAAGAGACAGCCTGGTCTCTCCTGAAACAGAGAAGGAGTTACTCAACTCTGAGGAGGTGCAGTGCTGTGGCAGAGACCTATATGTACATGGACTGCCCCTCTCCTATCTACACAGGACAGGAAGGCAGATGAGGGCTCCTTATACCAGTTGTTCAGACCTCATAGGAGCCTCATGGCAGAATCCTGCCAGCCTGGCAGCTCTGGTCATCCCTATGTGACAGACAAGAGAACTAAAGCCCCAAGAGGGGAGACGACCTGTTCAGGCCCTGGCCATGCTCTGTGGAGCCAGAGTCAGAGCCAGCCCCCCAGATCCACACTGGAAAGTCATGTTGGGGGTGAAACACACTCATGCTCCAAGCAAGTGTGGCTCAGTGTGACATTCCCAGTCCTGGCTGGCTTCAGCTAGGCAGCCATTGAGCATACTTAAGTCACCTACCATCACACACAGCTTTAAGGCATGGTTTTGTGATGTCAATGCATTTGCTATGCTTAATTTAGGATATTGGAGGTCTTGATATGTTACTCTGGCCTTATATTACTCTGTCACCCTGATCACCATAGTCACCATCACCATTACTATCACCACCACCACCACCAACACCATCACTGTCATCACCATCATCACCATCACTGTCACCACCATGAGCATCATCACAACCACCATCATCACCATCACCATCAGCACCACCATCACACCATCCCCATTTCAGCCTCACTACGCTGCAGTGACAATGGCAGCCCACTTTCTCTGCACCGAGCACTTTCCTCAGCCCTCTACCTTATTTTACTGCTTCTCCACAGCCACCTCTTAAGGTGGTTTCTGTATGTGAATTCCAGTTTTCAAAAGAAAAAACTGGGATGTCAAGAGAAAATGAAACTTGCCCCAAATCACACAGCTGCTAGTCACAGCCTCTCCTTCCTTAGCACCACCACACCCTCGCGACCAGTGGCAACAGCGTCTCACAGAGACAAGGGAGATGTCCAAAGTTCTGGGGGTGGTGGAGACCCTGAGAGTGCAAGAGAAGGACTGGACAGGGGCTGAGGCTTCGGCAGGACAGGTGTCTGAGCTGCCTGTTTGAGTAGACAGAGAGGCCCTGCACAGGAGCCCTGGGCTCCTGTCCACAACGTGGAACATGTCATCACTGGTGCCCTTCCTCCCTGAGCCTGTGTCCTCACCTGTGACATGGAAACCTCTGCAGCTGGCATTCCCAGTCCTCAATGCCATTCCCACGTGGCACTACCATCCCAGGGCACCACAGGGGTCAAGCAGGTTTTAAGAGAGAAAGGGCTTCAAGTAGTGAGAAGTGAGGGGTGGGTTGAGAGCACTGGAGACACCAGGAGCACGGGGTGGGGGGTGTTCTCTGGGGTACCCACACATGAGGAAGACCTCAGGCTGAGCACACAGTGGGCTGTGTTCCACAACCCATATCTGCAAGGCTCCCTAGAGGAGGTGACTTCCAAGGGGTTCATGGAGGATGCTTAGGAGTTTGCTAGAATGGCAAGAGAGGGAAAAACATTCCAGGGAGAGGAAATATCAAATTTCTGAGGTCAAGAAGCATTAGGACAACTGTGGCAGCTCAGTATAGCCTGCAGTGGAGAGGGAATTGCTGGAACCAAATAAAGCAGCAAAGTCAGGTCCTTGGTAGAGGTGCACAGGCACAGGACCCGCCGCCCCACGCCATCAGTCCTGCAGCTTCCTTCTCTCTGTCAGCTCCTCCTCTGCCCGCGTGAGTGGCTCTGTACATCAGGTAGCCCATGAGTGTGATGCTCTCTGTCCTGCTTCCTCTGGGGTCACTGACTGCAGCCAGTGGCCAAAGCTGTATTGGTGGCACAGTCTCTTCCCTCCAAGGCACATGGAGGGACTTCCATACCCACACCAAGCCCTGTGGAGGGAGTGGCGCCAGCAGCAGGTGGCAGAAGCAGAAGTGCAGCTTCCCTGATGTCGCCCCCAACAGGAGCGCCGGCTTCTGTGCAGGGAGGAGAGGCCGTTTGGGGAGGGAAGGCTGGGGACGCCTGCCACATTCCTCCAAGAAGAATGTTGGCCGGCCTGGGGGCCAGGTCTGGGCAGGAGACTGGGCACACTGCAGCCATTCACAGCGGCCCAGGTGGCTCAGAGAGGGGTGCCCTGTTCACCCACAAGCGCCTACAAGGGCTGGTTGTCTGCGCCCACCCTCACCAGGCCCCGGCAGCTGAAACCACACGTCGCTGTGCCTATGATGGGACCTTCCTTGCTCGTGGGCCAGAGTCAGGGACAAGGCGGAGCGGGGCAGGTCAGAACTCTGCCCAAGATGCAATGACAGGAAGGGCAAGGACAACAGTAATCTGCGCAGAGGCTACCGGCGCCCTCCGCCTGCAGAGCCTTGTGGGACGCCTGCAGGGGTGGGGGCAGAGGCTGGTGGTTGAGGCCACAGTCCCTCCCCCACTGCCCCCAGCCTGCCCTGGGCACTGCCGCTCTGCCCAGGCCCAGCCCCACTCAGCGCCCATGAAAGGCCCTATTCACAGCCTCCCAGCTTGGGTTACCGTGCCTCTGCTGTTTTCCTTTCTTTAGAAGAGCCGTCCTGTTTTCCAGCTGAGCCTAGTGGAGCAGCTGGTTGGGGATAGCAGAGTCACTGGCACTGGGTGACTACTGCAGATAGAGAAACTGAGGCCACGTAGCCACCAGTAGCAGAGTTGGAGTCCAGGCCTGGGCTCAGGGCCTTCTGAGGCCAGGAGCATTTGCTCAGACTCATGCCTCAGGGTTGAACATGAACCCAGTCCTGAGCAAAGACCCTGCTGGAAGCATCAGAGATTCCTGGAAGAGGTGTGGCCAAGAACCGCAGCCGGAACAGGATGAGGCAGGCATTCCTGCATGCGGGACCTTGAAGTCTGGACCCCGGGGCCTAAGCCAGTATAGGCTGAGGCCTAAACTGGTATAGGCTGAGGCCGGTGGAGCCTGTGCAAGATGGTGTACCCATATACCCCATGAGATCCCGGAGGGCCCCTGCCACCCCTCTCTGCTCAAAAATAAGGCTATTTGCAAGGGGGGCAGAAACTGTCTCCCTCAGAGATGGCTTGCCACCCCTCTCTGCTCAAAAATAAGGCTATTTGCAAGGGGGGCAGAAACTGTCTCCCTCAGAAATGGCTGAATCACATGCCACCATCACTGCCACTGTCTGGAAAGTATCCCTGGACAGCTCAGGGTCACAGCCACTCCCTCCCTGCCTCCCTCGCTGCTCCTCCTCCTTCCTCCCTCCTCTCCTCCTCCTTCCTCAAGCTCTCCACCTAAATCCCATCTACAGAGCCCTAGTGAGCCCCCTCCCACCCCACCCCATGGCTGATTGGAAGGCTGGTATGCAATACTGTTCTTTTTTTTTTTTTTTTTTTTTTTTGAGACAGGGTCTCACTTTGTAGTTCAGGCTGGCCCTGAGCTCACTATGGAGCCCAGGCAAGCCGCCGTGAACTCAGCAATCCTCTTGTCTCTGCCTCCTGAGTGCTGGGATTACAGGCAAGAGCCACCGTGCCCGGCATTGTGGTATACGGTGTTGATTGTTGGTGGGCGTGAGTCTCCACGCCCAGCATTATATGTGGTTACCGGGATTGAACTCAGGACCTTGCGCTTGTGAGGCAGGCGCCGGAACCACTGAGCTAACCCTCCAGCCCTGCCATACTGTTCTTTGTAGAGATCAGTGCATTTCCATATCATGGCTATGGTTTCCTTTCTCTGCTGTAGGACCTTATTTTGTTTCCTGATGCCAAGAAAGAAATGCCTTCTGGCCCCAGCCTGGCTGGATGCCTGAGAGGTACCAGGGCACCCATAGCTCCTCCAAGGACCCCAGGCCAACTCTGCTTCCACCACAGGACAATCTGACACTAGCCTCAGAGGAGTATGAGCAGAGAGGTCCAGGCCCAGCAGAGGTCATAGGCAAGTGGAGGCAAATGGCGGCACCGCCAGGCAGCCAGCTCCTGAGCCTGCACTGACATCTGTCACCCATCTCCAATGTCCACCGTGCTCCTCACAGGTCCTGAAATTCGCATCTGCCCATGGATGCACAGCCAGGAGCAGCCCCCCCTGATGGCAACCCTGCCATCTACCTAGGCACAGGATGACAGGGGCACAGCCACTGCACTCACCACTGTATCCTTCAGCCCCTCACTCCAAGTGCTGGCTGCAGACCTCAGCCCTGGCCACAGTCTGCAGCTACTGTCCTCAGCAGCTCCACAGGGTTTCCCACATCATGGACTCCTGCACCTCTGGCCTCAGTTTCCCTCTCTCTCAAAAGTGAGATAGAGGAGCCAGGCTTGGTGGCTCATGCCTGTAATCCCAGCACTCGGGAGGCAGAGGCAGGAGGATTGCTGAGTTTGAGGCTTGCCTGACCTACATAGTGAGTTCAGGGCCAGCCTGACCTACAAAGTGAGACCCTGTCTCAAAAAAAAAGTGAGTTAGGGCTGGAGATTTAGCTCAGTGGTTCCGGCACCTGCCTCACAAGCTCAAAGTCCTGAGTTCAATCCCTGATAACCACATACAATGTTGGGTGTGGTGATTCATGCCCACCAGCAATCAATACCACATACCACAGTGCCGGGCATGGTGGCTCATGCCTGTATCCCAGCACTCAGGGGGCACAGACAGGAAGATTGCTGAGTTCCAGGCTTGCCTGGGCTCCATAGTGAGCTCAGGGCCAGCCTGAACTACAAAGTAAGACCCCTGTCTCAAAAAAAAGTGAGATAGAGGAGCCAGGGGAGGGGTGAGCACTTGGTGCAGGGGTGAGCACTTGGTGAGCACTGAAACCACCAGGAGTCCATGTCCGGGCTGGGACAGTCTTCAGGGCCTCTTCATGGCAGCATAGGCAGGGCCTGCTGCCCATTGCATCTGCTTGGGGTCCAGTGGTCACACCTGAGCCTCTGGATGACGCCACAGCCCTGGAATCTGCAGAGACTTCTGCTCTGCTGTCCTGCTCTGGCATGGATGGTGTAGTTTCGCTCTGACATCAGACAGAAGTCAGGGTGACGACTCAGGCTGGGGGCCAAGAAGCCTCTGGGGGCTACATGGGCTTAGAACCGGGGGCAGAGAGGCTGGCAGATGGGCAGAGAGTCAGGCTGGGTGGTGGCCAGGCACAACAAGGACCTGGGGCTGAATAGGGCTCACCACAGAGCTGCACAGCCAGGTAGGGCCTAAGGAAGGGTGTTGCTGGATGCTTTTCCAGTTTAGGCAAGATTCAGGTCTCCATGCACATACACGTGTATGCACACGCACACACACACACACACAGGTAACACAGCAATGTAGCTTGAGGCCCCAGGGTTCCTAAGAAGCAGGCACAGGTCCAGGGCCTTGACCTGGCTCTGGATGCCAGGATCCCACGACCAAGATACGTCAGCTCAGGAGTTCACAGCCTTCCACAGCATTTCTGTGGAGTGACACCCAGGGCCAGAGAAGACCACAACTGGGTCCCGTGTCCCTGGGTCACCTGCCCATGCCAGGCAGGAGGTATCCCTGCATGCCACATGCGCCCTGGCCTGTGTCTGCGGCAGCAGATCCAAGTCACACAGAGATCAGGGACAGGGTGGGGCCTAGAGGGCCTTGCACCTCTGGAGAGAGCCCTGGGCCTGACGCCTGGTTTACATGGTAAAGGGGTCACCAGGAGAGAACTAAACCATGGCAAGTACCTGCTGCACTAAAAGGACCCTTTCTGGAGGCACTCCCACCTCATGTCCTCTCTCCTGGGAGTCCCAGCCTGGGTCTGGGTCTGCTGGGAGTCTCAGGACAGAGGGTCCACCTGTGCAGTGTGCGCCAGGCCTGCCCTCCCTATGGCCTGCCAGGCATACAAGTCCCACTCTGGAGAAAATGTCCTGGGAAGCTGCAGCACTTCCTGGGAGTGCCAGCTACAAACCTCAAGTAGGGTTCCCCAACCCAGACCCAAATGCCTGAGGCCCCTGACCTGGGGTATGCGGGCTTTTTCGGAATAGAAGGAACTGAGGGCCGGGACTCCAGTGATCAGAAGCACAGGGTTGGCTGCAGCGGCCTCTTCCTGTTGCTTGCTGCTGGTCTGGGGTTCCGTGGGGACCCTGCAGTGAGGGTGGAGCCCCCAGAGCAACACCTAGGAAAAGCGGCACTAAAAATAGCTGGGGAGGAGGTGTAACCCAAGCCACAGGCTCAAGGACCCACGGGCCGCCCCGCGTCCGCCCCGCAGCCCCGGCCCGCGAGGACTTGGCGGCAGCCCCGGCAGCCCGCGGACCTGGGCCGGGCGGAGGCGGCTCCTCTCCTCCCACCCCGCCCCAGGCGCGGCGCAGCGCGGCGGCGGCTCGGTGCCCGGCGGGCGGGCAGCCGGGGTGGCCGGCAGGGATGAGCACCGCGTCCCGGATCCTGTGTGGCCGCAGGCGGGGAAGCAGCACAGGCCGGAGTGGGAGGTGAGTGTGGCAGTGGGCGACGGCTGGCAGGGCGGAAGCCACCTGGCTGTGCCACGCTAGCTGGACGCACTGCAGATGCCAGGCACGGGGTGCCGGGCTCAGGCGGCTCGGCCTCTGCCTGACCCAGGTGCGGAGCACAGCCCGAGAGCGGGATGGAGCCGGCTGGGCGCGGCCGCGGGTGGCTCATTCATTGCCGTCTGGATCATCCCCAGGCTCTCGGAAGGACGTGCTGCCTGGCGCTGGAGGGCTGGGTCTCTCCGGACAGGGCTCCAGGCTCTGGAGACCTGCGAGGAATGGGGGCAGGGGCAGGGGCAGGCTCCCCACCCAACCCTGTGTCTTCCGCTGGCCCAGGCGCCCGGGAGCTGGGCTGAGGGACTGTGGGGACACTGCGCCCCGCGTGGCCATGTCCGGAAGGGAAGGCTGGGGGCCGCTGGGTCTTCCTGAGACTGTCAGACCCTGGCTTGCGCCGCTACCTGGTTATGTGGCCCTCCCTGGGGTGCTGGGTGACAGGCAGCCAGGAGTGGTGGTGCTGGGCACAGGATGAGGCGGGTAGCTCATTCCACGCCTGCGGCGGGGCGTCCCCAGTAGGAACCCTGCCACGTGTTAAGCACTCCCCCCACCGCCGCTGCTGAGGCTGAGAGGAGACAGAGCCAGCTCCTCACAGCCCCTTTCCTGCCAAGATGTGCAGAGGCCGGCCCTGCCTGAGGGGACCAGCGTGTGCGAGGCCCACTCTGTGCTGTGCAGCCCCCAGGTCCCCACATAGCCTGATCTCCTGCAGAGAGCAAGACCCTTAGGAACACTGCTAGGCAGTCCTGGCCAGGAGGCTGCGCAGGGGCTGAGAAGGTGGCAACAAAGGGACGTGCCCTCTGGTACCACAGGCCCACCTGCCATGCTGCCCACCATGGACCTTTTAACCATGGCCTTTCTCCTGTGCAGGAAGGAGGAGCAGGTGTCTCCCAGGGCCCTGCAGCACCTCAGCCTAGCAGGCAAGGGAGAGAGGTGTATGCCCAGCATGACCAGCAAACCTCAGGATTTCAGGGTCAGAGAGATGTAGAGGTCATGAACTTCAATCCCTCATCAGTGTTCCCACCAGGTCGCTCACTGCTTAAAACCTCCAGTGATGGGAGCTCAATCCAAAAGGTTTTCTGGCCATGAATAAGCATCTGTTAGGTTGTGAGACCACTCAGTGACAAGGCCTCGTACCTGCAGCACTGGTCTCTTCTGGCCCTGAGGCCACACGGTGGCTTGGTGGGTTTACTGGTGAGGTCATGGCCTCTAACAGGACACTTCTTGCACAGGGGGACCTGGTGGCCACCTGGGAGCTGGGACTGCCCGCTGCTGTTCCTGAGTCTCCCTTGTTCCCATGGTGCCAGGCAGTGGGCCCTGCCTGCTGCCCAAGCTTTAAGCCACACCCCCGGCGCAACCCATGCTTTCTAAGCAGCCAGTGTCCTGTCCTCCCGGGCTATGATGGCATGAGGCGCGGCGTGTAAGCCCATCCTCCAGGCTTCAGAAACCAATTTCATGCTGGGTGGCCCTGGCAAGTGACCAGGCCTCTCTGAGGCTCAACTTTCCCACCGGGAAGGTGAAGAGGCCACAGGGAGGCACACCACGGGCAACCAGCATGCTTGGCACGTGTGACCAATGCCACCCTTCAGCCCACAGGTGGGGAGGGTAGAGAGGGTGAGCAGGAGCTGCCTGGCTCCACTGGACACCGCCACCTCTTCCTGTCCCCTGGAACCACGGTGTTTCCAACTCTGCTCCCGCTGTCCCCACCTATGTTTGCCAGGACTCTCCAGCCAGGCCTGGGGGTGCTGTGCCCACTCAATCTGCCCAAACCTGAACCCCAGGGGAAGCCAGCTTGTGCCTCCTGGAGCTGGCCAGTAGGTCAGAGAGGTTTCAGCTCAGTGGGCTCTGTATCCGTGGCAGAGGCCTTGTGGTGGCCAGGACAGGATTCTGTGTCTTCTCCCTTCCTCTTTTATCCTTTCTGCTTGCCATGGTAGCCAGGACTGGAGTAGCAGAGGCCACCCTGGGGCCTGACTTTACTGCTATGTACCGCTACATATGACTGACTGACTGACTGACTGACTGCTATGTATGATTGCTATGGTTCGGCTAGGAACATGCCATCTCTCTGGGCAGAAGGAAACTGGGCCAGGACAGTTGGACAGGTTGTTCACTTCTCACAGGCAGCCAGCTGGTCCTCTGCTCAGCAGCCCTCAGATCTACACACACTCCAGTGTGTTTCACTGAGGGAACACCTTGGCCCACACCCCCAAAGTAGCCCAGAGCAGCAACATTGGTCCCAGTTAAAACATGCCTGCCATGTGCAGACCCCCAAGAACTAGCCACATCAGCCTGTCTATATGCGTGCTGGACACTGTCCCCTGGGGACCTGAGTTGTTTGACATGGGCTCCCCTCACCTCCATCAGGTACATGCACCGGCCACTCCTCTCCCATATTCTGGTGGAGGTCATTCATCCCCCCACCTCTCTGCAGTCAGTACTCTGTCCACTCCAGATGTTTCCAAAGCCCCTGCCCTATGCTCTGCTGCCCACCCTGAGCTGTAGTGCCCAGAGTTAGGTGGGTGGAGGCCAGGGCAGGCAGTGGGCCAGCGGCAGCTAGAACCCAGAGTCACTCCAGCCCCTCCTAGGAGCCTGAGCAGGAGCAGAAGCAGAGTGCAGAGCCCTGGGCTGCATCCCTCTCCACCCCACCTCACCATGCACACCAGACGAAGGACAGGGCCATCCTTCCCTTACACCCCCAGGCTGGAGACACCCCTGCCCAGTGTGCCCTCACAGTGCCATCCAGCCTCTGGCTGCCCAGGGCTGGGTCTCAGCCAGCAGCAGACAGAATTCACATTCATGAGTACCTCTGAGGCCCGCCTGGCAGGGTACAACCGCTCTGCCATGGGGAATATCCTACCTCCATGTCAGCCAGGCTTGTGTGGGTGTGGAGGTGGCCACAAGCACCCAGCAGAGACAGGCGCTGGAGCACGAACCCAGGCAACATGAGGACCCTGGGTGAGGAAGTGCCAGTATGCAAAGCCAGGCATGGTGTGCAGAGGTGTATGCGCTCACCTGTCCGGGACACGTCACATCCAACACAGCTGACTGTGCTAAAGCACCCAGGTGCAGGTTTTCAGATTTGCAGGCGTGGAACCATCATCACTGTCCAGTCCTAGAACATCCCTTTCACCCGCCCCATCCCTGAAGTCAACATCCTGGGTCCTGGCATGCGAGGATCATATGACTTGTGTCTCAGCACGTGCTAGGCTTATTTCTGGTGATGCTAGAATGCTCATAGCCAGGCCAGAGGTGATCTGTGAGTCCACCCGTGCTCAGGGGTGTGTGGTAGTTTCCACCAGGATGCTTAGTGGACTGTGGCCATCTGTGTCAGTCTGTGTATCTTGTTCTTCCTTTTGGTGGGTCTCAGTGCCAACGGTGAGGGTGTGTAGCCACCCTGAGCACAGGCCAGGAAGTGCCCCCTCTTCCCTAGAAGGGGCCAATGGGGTAGTATACCCTGCTCAGCACATGTTGAGAACAGGGCCAGGAGTCCAACTTGGCCCACATGGAGAAATCGAGGCAGACAGTGTGGCCACTACTAAAGTCAGGTCTCTGGAAAGGTCTTGTGTGCCGGCAGCTCTGTCCTGTCACCCCATCCTCCCTACCTTCTGTTAAGAATCCACACTGCCATCTGCTGAGCTCTGGGGTCCCCACAGTGCACCCCTGGATGTATGCAGGACTCCTCTGGCCACATCCAGAGCCCTGGCCTGTCCCAGGTCATTATGCACTAGAAGAACCAAGATATCCTTTGCTGGAGGAGCCACGGGACACTTGCTCCAGAGCAGTGTTGAGGCCAGGAGGCCCAAGCTGCCCCTGTGCCCTGTGGAAGGCCACTCAGGTGTCCACAACCCTCTTGTGATTCCCAACCCAGTTCCAATACACTCACCTGGGAGTCAGGGCAGCAGGCAGAGAATCACAGTGCTTGCTCCTACACTCAGGGGCCCGACCAGGACTCCCTTCTCCCCCTGGATGGGAGGTGGTCTCTCCACCGGTGTCCTTGTGGCTCGGTCATCAGGCATCCCCACCTGGCTGCCTCTGACTGTGCCCTGCATGTGGAGGGGGAAGAATGGGTTCCTCTGGGTGGCCCCTGGCACTGTGGCCTGGGCCTTTGTGTTCAATGCTGCTGCACAGGCATTAGGGCCCATCCTGCTAGAACGTGGGCTCCCACTGTGGGACATATGAGGACACAGTGGGAATGCTGGCCCCAGGGCGCAGGGCAGGGCAGGTGGCCAGGGTCAGTGGAAGCCATGGTAAAGTGCTCCAGAGCTGACCCAGGAGAGGGGCTAGAGGACAGCTTGGCCCTGAGGGAAGACAGGGGGACCAGAGTACCCAGGGCTCCTCCCTAACCACCACCACCTGCATGGAGAAGCCAGGCGGTGGCCACAGCATTCTTGGTCTCAGGGCCTCCAGGGTGGTGAGTTGCTGGCCCTGGACCACCAGAATGTGGGCAGCTCCAGGACAGGAAGCCATTGGTCTGTAGCCCCTGGAGGGTCACCTGCAGGGAAGAGGGTTTGGGGGTGTGTCTGACTTGGGGGAATTGAGGCTCCCAAGGTAAATAACTGGAATGGACCCTGTAGAGCTGGGCCCAAGCCCATGCCAGGCTCCTTGGGGCAGGTCCTGTCTGGCCAAGGCCACCTTCACTGTCTTCCATGTGCCCAGGAGACACGTCACAGCCTCAGAGACTCTAATTACTGCCCAGGCCTGGGCATAAATACAGCCGGATGTCCAGGAAAAGCAGGTGCCCTGGGCGCAGGCAGCCACAAGCCTCTCAGATAACAATCAGATGCCACAGCCATGCTGACCCGGGCATCTTGGTGACTGCCTCGCTGTCGCAGGGCTGCCGGCTGCCTCCTTTCCGCTGGGTGGGAACTGGGTGGGTGTGGCAGGACCGACAGGGCCAGGCGGGCCTGGGTGTATTTATAACCCAGGGCAGCTGCCAGCCCGGGTGCCCGCGAGGTCAGCTTCCTGCTGGGCTTTGTGGCCAGATGTTTACTGAGATTGCAGGGACTAGCTAGCCTATTCACACACACGCAGCTCATCCCCTCCACACTGTGGGCCAGTGGGGCTCCTGGATTCAGAGGGTAATGGTCTCAGCAGGTGTCACATGCCAGGAACCTGATACATAGGACCCGTGTGCAAAGGACAGATTTCAGAAGGAGCCATGGCCATCCAGGGAAGGGACTTGTGCTGTCTTGCAATGAAAAGGTTCTCAGAAAAAGGGTGGACAATGTTGGAGGTGGGCTTTGAAGACAAGACAAATAACGTACCGTGGCTGACAGTGAGCACGGAACAGCCATGTTTGGGGTAGGTGCTGCTCAGGTGCTTCAAGTGTGGCACAGGGACAGAGAGAGGAGGGCTCAGGAGGCTGACTGCTGCGGGTAAACCTCCACGGTCCTGTCCTGAGTCCCACTCCAGGCCAGCATGGAGGCAACTCCTGTGCCCATGTTGGAGCTAGGCACTGACCAAGCAGCTGCTCCTGTGGCCAAATGAAGAGATGAACCAGGGTTGTGTACTGAGGGCGGAGCCAGCAGGTGCCAGGCACCCTCACATCACTGGCAGGGCAGGTGAGGAGATACTCTGCAGTCACACTGGCCCAGTTGTGCCATTTGTACCAAGCCCTGGAAGTTACATCCCCTGTGCACCCTAGACCATCATCCTGTGTGTGTGCTTGCGTGTGAGTGTGTGTGTGTGTGTGTGTGTGTAGACAGGGTCTTGCTAAATTGCTAACTTGCCTGATCTGGGCTTGAACTTGAGGTCCTCCTGCCTCAGCCTCTCAAAGTGCTGAGGTTATAGATGTGCATCACTATGCCAACTGTCTTATCACATTTTATATTATTATTTTAGCATATTATACTCTACCAACATATCCAATTACACAGCACATTATTTTTTATGGCATTTTGAGACAGGGTCTCACTGTGCAGTTCAGGCTGGCCTTGAACTCACTATGTAGTTGGCTTTGAACTTGTGGCAATCTTCCTGCCTCAGCTCCCAAGTGCTGGGGCCACAGGCATGTACCACCATATCATGTTTTAGGTTACACTTTCTATACCATGCGTCACCTCGTATTGTATTTGATTTCTCCATCAGACACCTCTGACTGCTGCGAAGTCAGATGGCCAGGGTTTGGGCCTTCTTAATTTCTATATTGAGCTGGGCACAATAGCACACAGCTGTAGTTTTAGCATCCTGAGAGGCTGACGCAGGAGGTTAGCAAGTTAAACCCCAGTCTGAGCAACCTAATGAGGCCCTATCTCAACAGTTTTTTGTTTTTTGGTTTTTTTTTTTTTTTTTGAGACAGGGTCTTGCTTTGTAGTTCAGGCTGGCCCTCAGCCCACTATGTAGCCCAGGCAAGCCTGGAACTCAGCAATCCTCCTGCCTCTGCCTCCTGAGTGCTGGGGTTACAGGTGTGAACCACCACACCCAGCACTGTGGTATGTGGTATTGATAGCTGGTGGGCATGAGTCACCACACCCGGCATTGAATGTGGTTACCGGGGATCAAACTCAGGGCCTTGCACTTGCGAGGTAGGCACTGGAACCACTGAGCTAAATCTCCGGCCCATCTCAACATTTTTTAACGAGGGTCAGGGACAGAGCTCAAGCCAAAAGGGTCACATGGGAAGGCCCAGGTGGCTGGGATCATTTTGGAAAGTGCTTTTAAGCCATGGGTCACAACAAGTGTTCCCTCTGTCCCTGGCTGTATATAAGGACAAGCAGACATATCAGGCTTCTGGCAAGTGCCCCCTGGGGACCTGTATCCAGCAACAGTAGCACTGGGTGCCATGTAGCCCCAGGACCACTGCAGAGGCAAAGGGGCATGGCCCTGGGGAGGGGGGAGCCACAGCAGGTGGCCCTGTGGTTTCAACATGGAAGCCCAGTTGTTGGTTGTGGATGACAGTTCAGTCCCCTGAGCAGGATCCTAAATCTAGGTGTGGCCAGAGAAACAGGGCCAGGTGTCTTCACTGGACATTGCCACGCTTTGTGGTTCCCTGGCCCTGTGGCCAGGGATGTCCAGGGCCCAGTATCTCCTGAGCAGAGGCCCAGTGTCTCCTCCCAGAGGCTCACCAAGGCATGTGGAGCCTGGGGACATGGCAGGGTCGTATCGGCATGGCTTCCATATGCCCCCTTCAGAACCCCAAGCCTTCCAGGCATCCTGACCCCACAACAGCTATGCCTGAATAGCCTCCATGCTAGGGTCTGGCTTTGCCACCCATAACAACATACATAACCCCAGGTGGCCTCATGTGTCCCCGCCATGCCATGTGGAAGCAACTACAGAGAGCTTCCAGAAGTCAGGGCCAAGACATGGCTTTTATGGCCACAGTGAGGCCAACAGGGAGCTCAGGAGGGCAATACAGGGATGAGGCCCCCCAAACACCCCTTGTACCATGACCACACACTGCATGGACAAAACGTGTTTGCATGGTGACAGCATGTGCATATGAATTCCTGGTCCCTGGTCTGGGTGTGCTGCCTTCACGTGTGACACAGACCACACAGCATGGCACTCCTCAGTGCTGGTCCTAGTCACTGTCCCCTCCAAGGCTCAGGTGCCCGGTCCAAGTGGTTGCTCAGCTTCCCTTGCACTGCATTGGCCATGGACCTAGCCAGTGTCCAGACAGAGTCCCCATCTCCCATTCCTGTCGTCAAAGGTGACACTCCAGGCCCTCAACTGACTGTGGGCTCAGGTCTCCTATGTGGACAGAGTCCCCTCCTGGGCCAGCTGTAAGTCACCCAGGATCCTCTTATTTTGGTGTCCTTGGGTCTCTCAAGCATAAGCCACAGAAACACAGTCAACTCAGATGGGAACATACTGGCTTATAAGACAGAGTCCAGGGCATAATGGACTTCAGACAGGGCTGGTCCAAGGGGTCCACGCAGAATCTGCCTGTGTCTCTTAGTTCTGTTCCCCTCTGGTTCCACTCTCAGGAGACCTCACAGTGGCTTCAAAGCTCTAGAGGCCTGGCCTCTGCCTGCCCCACAGGAAGTGGTTTGGGGTGAGTCGTGTACCCACCCCACCCACCACCACAGCCAGGGACAGAGGGGTGCACAGAACCAAGCCCTCTCTTTCCCACCCTTGACCCTCTGCCTGTGTACCTGCCAGCCCCTCACCTAGCTAAGAAGAACCAGGAATGAAAAGGAAGGGAGGACCCAGGTATGGATTTCTGGGTCCTCTGGCTACAAGGCCAGGCTGCGCATCTGGCCATCAAGAAGTCATGGTCTAAGTATCCAGATAGAGGTGAATGTGTAGAACGGATGGCTGGGAAGATGTAGACAGACAACAAACAGACAGACAGAGAGTCCATGTAATGGATGGAAAGAAAGATGGATAGACAACCAGATAGAAATAGGAGCTGCAGAAGTGAATGGGCAGATAGGTGGGTGGATGGACTGAGAGATGGGTGGATGGACAGATGGACCAATGGATGGATGGTAGATGGATTGCTGAGGATATGGATAGGTTCTCCTTTGTAGATGTTTTCTGAGCATCTAGTCAAAGATCTTCTTGCCATGATGTAGGAAATCCTGTCCTGAGACCTCAGGGCATCTGTCCACCCAGGCCAGATCTGTGGTGTGGGAGCCAGGATGAGCTAAGGGGACTGGGGCAGGATCATGGCATCTGCTCTGCCTGGAGTTTGGCAGTGGGGCAGCATGGCCTTTGTCATTGCTGTGGACAAGGCCAGACCAGAGAGGACAGAAGCCTCAGAAAACCCTTTCTCTGCCCATGGGAAGGCAGCATTGAGGATGCAGTTTCCCTGATCCCCTAGTACCAAGTCCTGGCAGGCTCTGTGCCCTGTGGCTCTAGGGAGCCCAGCGGTGGGCTGGGGGCCCTGTTCCTCTGATGGCTTGGTCAGCAGAGCAACAGCCCTGGCACCACAGGGGCCAATGGGAGTGGGGACATCGGTGGTGACCATGCATAGGGTCGCTTTTCCTAATTGCCTCCACACAGCTGCCACCCTCCTGCTCCAGGGACACCACGAATGGCTGTGTGAGTGCCTGCCAACACAGCCATTGTCCCCACAACTCCCTGGGCGGTGCCTTCTCCTCACTGATGGCCAGGGAGCCATGGCTGGGAAGGTAACTGCAGCCTCCGGTCTTGGGCACAGTGACAGCTCCTTAACATTGCCCAGCCGCCCAGAACCACATTTTGCCTCAGTTTAGTGGCCAGTTTATCCCAGAAGACTTTGCTCCTTGCAGGCAGCTGAGCAGCGCCAAGGTCTAGGGCCCCCACCACCAAACCCCGCCTGACAGAACCGGCCTTATACACCCCAAACATCACCTCCACCCAGCAGCTCAACCAGGCCAGCAAGGGCCAGCTGCACCCCAAGACTGGGAGCCACTCAGACCCAGCTGTTGTGAGAGTGCCTGGACACAGGATCACCGAGAGCAGCCCTGTCCTTGCTGGCAGGAGCCTGGACCTGAGGGCCACTGTGGAATCCCAAGTTCTGCCCATACCCACCAGGCGCCTGCCTCAGAACGGGTCGGCAGGGGGCAGCACCACCTCTAGATGAGCCGACTGAGGCCCACAAGGCCAGAAAGACACCCAGCCCAGACACTTCCTGAACCTGCAGCCCCACTGCCTCCTCCACCCAGATATCTCCAGGTCAGTCTGTCCTCCCAGCTGTGACAACAGCAACCACAGCAGGTGCCCAAGCCAGCCCAGTCCCCACAATGGGGTCAGCTGTGCCCAGCAGCTAAGCTTGCACCCCAGGCCATCTGGGCTTCTCACTGTCTCAGGCCCAGGACAGGGCTGATGCTGCTCAGGTCACCTGGGTGGGTCCTATGTAACATCAGCAAAGTGGCCACTGCAACCAGGGCCCGCAGAGGCTGGGGAAGGTGGCCATGGTGAAAGGCACAGGAAGGCCCAGAAATGGTCCCTGCTTGAGCAGCAGCCTGGGACTCTGGAAATGGAGGGGGCAGAGGAAGCACAGGCACTGCAGCCCCTCACTGGCTCTTGGGCCTGAGGGCTAGGTCCTCAGCCTTCCTTGGGACAGAGCAGCCAGAGACCACAAAATGTGACAGCTGCAGGCACCCATGCCATCCAGCCCCATCATGCCAGGTCCTCTCTGACTGAGCCAGGGGCAAATGTGTCCCTAAGGAACAGTGGGGCCATGCTAACTTCAGGGCACAGCGTCCTTGGCTCTGAAGGGAGCCAAGGCTGGAAGGCAACACTCAAGGCCCCAGGCCCCAACCTCCAGGCCTAATGATGAATGGATATAGGGATGGGTGAGTGGATGGCTGGATGAGTAATAAGTGGATGGATAAATGGATGATGGTTGGATGGGTGAAGGAGATGGGTGATGGATGGGTGGGTGGAATAGATGAACAATGGATGGATGGATGGATGGATGGATGGTGGGTGACTGTTACCTGCCAGGTATAGTGACACACCAGGCCCAACAGTGCATCTGTCCTGGTCCTTCCCACAAGCTTCCCACATTAGGTAAAACTCATCCAGGGGGATCAAGAGATCCACCCCAACCATGCTGGAGACCCAATGCCATGATCAGACATGGTGGCAGGGTCACAAGCGCACAGCAGTACCCTGGGAGGGGAGGTGGCAGAGAGGAGATGATCAAGGCTTCCTAGTTTTGGGAAAGTTGGGTCTGGCGAGGCTCCACACCTGCTCTGGCCATCATCTGTTCCTCATCTCCCATAGGGCTCTCTTGAACAGTTCATTTCTCCAGAGAGCAACATAACAGGACAAGGCAGCCAGCACTAGCCCAGGTCACTCAGCCAGTCGAGCTGCCCATGGCTCTGGGACTCCTGGCAGACTAGCCACTTTGAGAGCAGGAGAAGCCCAGGAGAGGCCACCCACCCCAGGAGACCACACCACAGATGCCGGTCCAGTTGCACATGCAGCCAGGGACAGTGTGCAGCAAGGCACACTAGGCAAGCTTCTACCCCACAGAATCAGGGCCAAGCTTGGGGATATCACCAGGCAGCAGTGAGGAGTCAGGTGTGTGGTGCCCATGCCCACAGTCCCTGTTTGTACCCTGGGAGGCTTTCCGAACACTGTTCAGAACAGCAGAAATCCATGAGGCTGACCATGCTCTGCTGCCCTGGGAAAGACCTGAGCACATTGGCTGGTGCTGTGGATGGAGTCCTGCCCCTGAGGTCTGCCTAGCCCCATGGGCCTTCTGCCTGTACCCTGGCCGGAAGGGATGTAGTGATGGGAAAGGCAGGGAGTGCATGCCCAGTACCCATCAAGGCCAGGGGCTCTGCCATGCCTGAGGCACAGTCACTGCAGCCCAGCAGCCCAGCCTCAGCCTTAGCTGAGTCCTCCCACCCCGCCCACACCGAGCTCAAGCAGCAGCATCCTGGCAGCCATTGAGCGCTAACGTGGCTGAGCTGCTCTGGGGACTTTGAAGGAAGCTAATTAAGACCAGCTGAGCCGTAGGAACTGGAAGGTGGGACAGGGACAGGGACAGCTTCCTGCAGGGTGCACAGGAAGCTGCCAGGCCTGGCCAGAGGTAAGCAGGCTCACACTGCCATGATGCCCGGGGTAATCATGGGGGAGGGGGACATGGGTGTGTTGGGACCACTTCCTACACGTGCACATCTGTGCACAGGTGTGATACATGACTCCAAAGGCAGACCTCTGTATGTGCCTCAGTTTATCTTCCCATTCCAGGGTGCCTACAGCATCTTCCCAGGTACATGTGTCCGGCCAGGCCTAAACTGCCATGCTCAGAAAGGAAGGGTCTCTGGGAAAGGATATCCTCCAGGCCTGGGACCAACTCCAAGCGTGAGCCTGGTACATGCATGCTTTTAATGTGCTTTATGCACAGAAGCCCAGCTAGGAGCACTGTATTGATCTGCATGTCCCCTGCTGTGTTTCCTCTCTGTCCCTGCTCTGTGCTGTGTATTCCTGTATCCCCAGCATTCTGGGAGCCTGAGGCAGAAGGATTGAAAGTTTAAACCTAGCCTGAGTAGCTTAGTGATTTAGTGAGACCTTGTCTCAAAATAAAATACAGAGGGGCTTGGGGAAGTAGCTCAATGCAAAGGTCCTGGGCTCAATGCCAGCTATCTCTCCCTGCCTGCAGATGCAGAGCCCCCGGGTGGGGCAGATCAGTCCCCAGGGAGGCAGCCTGCTCATCTTCACACCCACCCAGACCCAGACCCTGCCCCATGCACCCCATGTGGAGCGGTGTCCTTTGACAGTACAGGTCTCCACACAGGCCTGAGCCCTGCCTGTACCCGACCTCCTGACCCACCTCAAGGGGCCTGTGGTGATGCCCTGAGCCTGCAGGCCCTCCCCATCAGAGCCTGGTTGGGCTCTACCCCTAGAGACTTTGAGGTGGTGACAGGACAAGGCTCCAGCACACACACCACCCATGTGTGTACACCACGCCGCTACACATGCACACACACACACATATGAATATGCACTCATTCTTGGCCTACCTCCTCCCTCCCCAGATTGCCGGACTGGAGGCTCCATCACAAGTGCATCTGGGGCACAGTGTGTGGGGGAAAGTCAGCCTATAGGGCAGGTAGGAGTCCAGGTTGACAAGGCAGCCCCAGGCAGGCACAGGAGAGAAGGAAGAAGCTGTAGCTCAGCTCTCCTGACAGGAAAGAGTCTGCAGGGCCTTTCAAAAGGTCACCTTGTACTGCTCCTGCTCTGTCTGATGTCCAACTTGGCAGTGGAGGGATAGATGGGTCAGCATAATAGAGCAGCGGTGGCAGCCAGAGATTTGTCCACAGGAATCATGAAGCAAGAATGAGACAGTAACTCTCTCCCCTGGCCCTTGGCCACTAAATCCAAATAGCCACGTGGCTTCTCAACTATTGGTCCCTCCACACCTTTGACTGAGGCCCCAGGCCAGCAAAGCGCCATTAATGGGCACCATCTACACCCTGGGGAAGATGAGGAGGGAGGGCAGGGGCAGCACCCAGCCTCACCTCACACTGGGCACTAAGGGACCTGTGGAGTGGCAGAGAGCCGGGGTTGGGCTCTTGAGAGCAGGCCAGTGGTCATGCCCACCTGCACTGCGCTGCAGAGAGCAACCCAGGTAAGCAGGCTAAGTGTGGAGGCTGAGGCCAGGAAGGCTGGGCAAAAGCCCTGCAGTTTGTGCAGCCCAAGATTTGTCGACACCCGAAGTGCAGGGGTTCATGGCCAGGTGGCACCTGGTTCCAATGCTAAGCAAGTGGTGAAACATTTCCTGGGTAAGAGCCCATGGCTACCTGCAGCAGAGTGGGGAGAGGGGAGAGGGTCACCAAGGAGCCACAGCCACCTCTGTGTCTGCGGGGAGCATCTCTATCTCTCTGATTCCTTGTCAATGTGCATGTGAACTCTGGCCAGTCTCCTGCCATGCAGCTAGACAGGCTGCCCAGAGACCAGGTCCCCTCCTCTGCCCAGCATTCTACCCTTGCTTGGTGCCCAAGGCCCTCATGCCAGGAACCATGGTAGGTATTCCTAGTATGCACATTTATTTCTTGCCCTGCTTGGCCATGCCAGCCTCACTGCCCCAGACCCTATCGCCCACTGCTGACCTCCAGGCTCTGCCACATGGGGATGCCACAGGCCTGGCACTGAAGGACATGCCTCTCCAGGGATTCTGGAAGTCCCAGGACTTCCTGGGGCTCAGAGCCCTGTACACAGCCATGGGGTCTGGTGACCTCTGGACAGCCATAATGGTCTTCAGGGAAGTTTGTCTCTGAGACAACTCTTCTGTCTCCCCTCAGCTCTGCTGGCCCTGTTGGCATTCAAGATAATGGACATGTGGATGAGAGAGTGAGAGGGATGGGGACCCGTGGAGGCTCTGGAAGGTGCACTACTGCAGAAGGCCACTCACTCAGTCAACTGCTGCCCGATGGTTTCAGCCCACAGTTATTGTTTTGTTTCATATGAATTTGTTGCCAAGGTTTAAAAATAGGGAGATTTTGCTTTAAACCCTGGATTTCTGCTTTTCCTGAAAAATAAAAAGGCCAGCCCTGAGCTCAAACTCTAAGAGGCCCATCGGCCAGAGCTTCAGGGCCACATACCCAATGGGTACAGCAGGCCCGGGACCCCCATGGGAGGCAGCATTCAGCAGTGCCAGCACCCACTGTGGTAGCAGGCAGGTGGACCATAGTGGACATAGTGTCTCCATACTCCTTCCTTTTCCCTGCACTGGGGGCATGATGTGCACCAAACCAGTTGGCATGGGAAGCTCAGCCTGCAATGGCAGCCAAGTGCATGCAGAGGAAGGAGTGGGGAGGAATACATGGCCACAGGAGGAGCAGCATGGAGAGACAGTGGTTGGGCAGGTGGCATGTGCACGATACACAGACTATGTGTGTGGCCAGGAGGCCCTGGATCACACAGCAGCTACATAGGGGTAAATACAGCCAAGGGGGGCTTTATCCTGTGCTCCATCGGCCCTGGCTGCCTCCAAGGAATAGTGGGCCCAGCCACCTGCAGCCTGGCACCAAGGTGCACGAAGTGGGGCCGGTAAGGAGGGAGCCCAGCCAGCCAGGGCTGCGCTCATGACAGTCAGTGCCAGGGAGGAAAGATGGGGCCAAGGAAGGGGCTTAAAGGGATGGTAATTGGAGTCTCTGGGCAGATAACACTGGGAAGGAGGAGCAGGTCAGGGAAAGCTGGGGGGGGCAGAGGATCAGCACCCCTAGACCTCTCGTTCCCCAGGGAACAGCAAAAAGGAAACACAATGCCAAACACCGCCACTCCAGAGGAGGACAGCTGGGTGAGGACACAGGGGCAGAGGCCCTGGCCAGGAGAAGCACCTTTGAGGTCAGCAACAAGGAGGACCTAGAGCCAGCAGGAAAGGCCAGTAAGGATCTGCATGGGCCCCATCCCTTCTGGGCAGTGGCCTCCTGCCCAAAACAGGCCAACTCAAGATGCCTCCACAGAGGGTACACCCTACCCAGAACCTCACTGCAGTCCACTATGGCCAGAGGCCACACACCAGGCAACCCTGCCCAGTGGCTAGCACCGCCCAACTGTCCCTCAGGGTGGACTCCCCACCAATAAGGACAGCACCAGTGCAGTAGCTCAGAGAGGCAGGGTAGATGAGGGCAGCCCTGCCCCCATGAGTCCCCTCCCCAAAGACTGACTGAGGCCACATGGCGGGAGCACAGAAAGGTCTCACCCAGCCAGGCAAAGACAACAGTCACCCCTAGGACTGCAGACCCTGCTGTGCAGGGCCTTGGAAGAGGCTCTCTCCCTCTCCCTGCCTCAGTTTCTGCACAGAAGTCTTGAGGTGTCAGGGTGGTGGTGCTGCCCAGGGGCAGCCAGAGCATCTGGGGATAGAGGACAGGGAGGCCAGGGAGAGTGGACACTGCAGGCTGGTGCCAGTCCACACCTGCACCCTGACCCCCAGCTTCTTTGTCTGTTGACAGCTTAGTCCCTATGTCCAGGGCGAGGCCACTGCACCCCATGCAGCCAGACCCTGCAGCCAACTCAACACAGTGTACCCTTCCTCAGTCACAGACAGGCACACAGGGCTCTGACCATCACCCACAGCCCCCTGGTCCTCTGTCTTGGGGCACAGTGCTCCCCACCTCCTGAGAGGGTCCTGCTCTGTCAGGTCCATAGGCAGCTGGGTGAAACCAATGGGCTCAGTGGACACAGACAAGGAAGCTGCCCTTGGGGGCCGAGGCAGCAGAGGACCCCCAAGCTTCTCTCCAGCCACACAGCCTCAGTTTCTCTTCTGAGCTCAAGCCCACCTCTCAAGCATACCCCACCAGTCCAGAACCAGTGGGTGACACTATAGAGGCATCCTGTGGAAGAGTAGTAACGACCGCTCCCATGAGGTCCAATGGCACCAAGCTTTGACACCGACCATTCTAGGGCTCCTCTGTGGCCCATGGGCCCTTACAGAGGGTCAAGGCAAGTGTCTGGGCACAAGCCAGAAGCCAACTCTATGGCTGCACCAGACAGGGCCCCCCAGACCAAGGCCTGTTCTCCTCTAGGAGTGGCTCCACTGACAGTGGAAGACAACTCAGCATGGTCCCTAGAGCCGAGCTTTGCTGCCAGAGATGCCTGCCCAGTAACACCTGAGCAGCCACCCACCAGTGGGTGGACCCAGGAGCTTCCCAGGGTCCCCAGCACAGCTCTCTGAGCTCTGGGCTTGCTGGCTGGCTGTCAATAGGTGGGCAATTTGGTTCCTGCCCACAGGTTCCTACCTCTTCCCATTGACGCTCTGGCCACATCAGGCTGGGAGCTCCCTCTGCACCCCAGAGTGCCCAAGGAACCCAGTGAGGGCAAGCGACAGGGCTGAGCAGAGCCTGAATGGGCTGTGGGCCCAGAAGGGGCAGAGTCACCTTGGGGCACACTGGCACAGCTCTAAGCAGGGGCTTCCTGAAGGTGGTGCTCTGGGTCTCAGTGAGCTGTGGGACTGGCCCTCCTGGCGCTCTTCCTAGATCTGAGGCCGGGTCCAGGGGGCAGAGGTCGTCCATCAGTGACTGTCCCACCCCCTGAACACCAACCTTTGTGGCACAAAACGGCCAAGGAGAGCACAACTGGCACCTGCCCTGTGGCCCCTGCCAGGGCAGGCCATCTGTCCTCCCTGAACTGACCTCATTATCACCTGGACGATGCCACTCCCACTTATCTCCCTCCTATTAAAGGATCTCAAATGCGAACCCTGATAATGTAGGACCAATACCTGCTCCTGCTTCCCAATGCTGGCCTCAACTCTGACAAAGTAATTAAGATAAATGCAGCTGATAATTCAAGCTTTGCATTTAAATGCCCCCTTAGGGCCTATCTCAGATGTAACTTTACCTGCAGGGGTTTATTCAAGGCCTTGCTTGCTTGGGTATCTGAGTTTTTAAGAAAGCAGAGTTTTAAAGAAAGGGGCGGTGGCAGCATTTGAAGGAAGAGGAAAGTTGGACGTTTGTGGAGTGAATGTGGGGAGCAGACCAAATGTGTGTTATCTCCCACAGCTGTGTGCTGAGGGGCCAGGCCAGGGCCAATGCTGGCCAGGCTGGGCCCATGGAGGGTGGTGCTAGCTTGTCACAGGTGCAAGGAGGGCCTGCATACTTCAGCCTCACCTCACTGAGAGCAGCCAGCATGGAGGGCAGGCACAGGGGTGTATGGCTCTAACGCCCTGCAAGGCCAGGCCCAGGAAGGCCACTGTGCAGGCAGGAACCCACCTGGCCAAAGGATTTCACAGTGGGAGCACTAGAGGCCAGCTAAGCCCCACATGCCCATGAAGACCAGCCCAGAGGGGTGCACTGGAGGGCTAAGGAGACCCCCTCAGAATAAGGCTGCCTGCAGGTGCTGAGGAACCCGTGCTGCAGGCTCTGCCCCTCTGCTGGGTGCTCCACCCCTGAGGATCTTGAGCTACAGCATGGAGGAGGCTACTTACTGTTTTTTGACAGAAAAGAAACCACTCCCACTCCTCCCTGGAGTGGCTGGGATCTAGAGGATTGGATCGCCCCACTTCAAAGCCCCCCCACCCTGGCTCCTGGCATCCACACCCACCCCACAGCAGGCACCAAGGGGCTTTGCCAAGTACCAGGCCAGGGCTGGAATGTGAGACCAGGCTTAGTGTTGTCCCGACACTGCCGTCATGGCCCTTGCACCCCTGGGTGGGGCACGGCAGCCTGCAGAGGGCCAGGATGCAGCAGACTGACACTGGGCCTGCATCTGGGACCCAAGACCCGAGGGAACTAGACCAGCCAGGGCAGGTCCCATGGGTGACTGCCCCACAGGTCGAGTGGGCTGGTCTGGTGCACAGCTGCTGGGCTGGCAGCCTTGGTCAAGTCACAGCCCATGGGCAGTAGTCCAGCTCTGGTCTCTAGGTGTGCAGAGGCTGCAGTACCCCTGGGGACTTGGCATGTGCTGCTCTCAGCATGGCACAGGCATCCCCCAATATGTGGCCCGTCAGAGAACTAAGGTTCTGTGGGGCCCATGCACAGGTCTGCAAGGTTTATAACCCTCTCTGACCTGTCCTGTGCTCTGTCCCCTGACAGGAACTTCTAAGCCTGGCCACATCTCCAGAGCCCCGCGGGGCCCACATAAGCGCATCTTCACACTCCCAATGGCCTTGCCCTCCACCCTGGCCACCCACAACATTCCTGGCCTCTCAAGTGTGGGTAGGCTCAAGGCAGGGTGGCAGCCTGTTTATGTGGGCATGAGCAAACTCCAGGCCTGGGCCCAGCCAGAGCAAGGTGCTGAGTGCTGGTGACAGAAACAGGAAGGGTGCCCTAGAGAGAGGAGCAGAGTCCTGGGAGCTGGGGGTGTGGGAGGACATGAAGCTTCCCACTGCTTGCCTTCCAGTCAGGTTAATGTGTAGGGGGAGGAGTGTACAGTGAGCCTGAGGCCAGTGAAGGGCAACCATACCCTGGCTGTTCCCCTTCCAGTCTCCTACTGCCAGCCCTGGACTGAGGGTGGGGGTGGGGACGGGTCTCCAGGCCTAACTCCCTCTCTTCCTTTGCAGCCATGTAGCCCGTTCCTAGGCATTCCCACAGCGAACCCTCTGAGGCCGTGGTGGCCCAGGTATGTGAGAGCAGGCATCTGGGATGCCCGTCCCCAAGCTCCCTGTCCCCTGAGCTGCTAGCTGTGTCCTTGTGCACCCAACCCCCTCCACCCTGCAGTTCCTTCAGCTGTTGCTATGATGCCCCCTCCTCCAGGGAGGCCTCCAAAACTCTCCTGATCAGCTACCTGGCCAAAAGGTCCTGGCCTAGGAGGTGGCTGTCACCCCTGAGAAGGGGCGTCACCAGCAGCCCCAGTATGTGTCTAGAGCCAGTGACATGGCTAGGGTGGGGAGCCCCTCTTGGGATGAACCTCCCTTCCGCCAGTAAGGAGGCCCATGAGTGCTGGTGACAATGACAGTCCCACCCTCCGCAGTCACTAAGGAGACAGGGAAGTCACACTAGAAAGTGCTCACAAGGGCCAGAGGGTTGGCTCAGTGGTTCCGGCGCCTGCCTCGCAAGGGCAAGGTCCTGAGTTCAATCCCCGGTAGCCACAGATAATGCTGGGCGTGGAGACACGCCCACCAACAATCAACACCGCATACCACAATGCCGGGCGTGGTGGCTCACGCCTGTCATCCCAGCACTTGAGAGGCAGAGGCAGGAGGATTGCTGAGTTCACGGCGGCTTGCCTGGGCACCATAGTGAGCTCAGGGCCAGCCTGAACTACAAAGTGAGACCCTGTCTCAAAAGCAAAAAAAAAAAAGAAAAAGAAAGTGCTCACAAGTGCCAGGCAGCTCTGGCTGCCCTTGGCAGTGCCACCTACTCAGTCAACAAACGTCACTCATGAGTCCCTTCCCTCAAGACTCCAGCTCTCGACCCCAACATTGAGGATTAAGATGAGTAGGAGGCCCCACAGAAGAGGCAGGCAGTAGTACCCCCACCGAAGGCATTCCTGGGCCATAGTGGTAGGGCACCGGGGCCCTCTGCTAGGCCCACCAGAACCGCAGCACCACCATACAGGCAGGACGCCCTCCTGAGTGGGCACCCAGGTCTCCAGGCAGACATCCAGGATCAGGCCAGGCCCTCAGCAGCCACTCATCTCCCTGGGATCCCAAGGCTATGGGTTGCTGTCAAACAGCCTCTGCAAGTCGCTGTGCTTTTCTGAACCCACCATCTACATGCATCAGCCTCCCTGGGTCCGAGCTCAAGACACTGGCTCACTGCACACAGGGCACAGGAGGCAAGGTACATCTGGATCCCGGGGAGATGCACATTCATGACAGTGGCCCAGGACTGCTGTGACCAGCCCCTCCCAGTATCAGACGAAGACAGCTGCAGGGGACAGAGAGCCAGACCCCATCCTCAACACAGACACCAGCAGAGAAATGCAAGGGACAGGACAGACTCCAGAACCCCAGATCAAAACCCCACACAGAGGTCCCCAAAGGCACAGGCAACCTCTTGAGGTTGGGGCTCCCCACTGTGGGAGGCTTGAGGCTACCCTGTGACCAAGGCTGAGATACAGGTCTACAGGAGCACACGCTGTGCTCGCCGGCAGGAAGTGGTGTCCTCAGACCCCAGGCCTCTCCCTCCCACCAGTTAAGTCTCTTGCCTGTGTCCCAAAATGCCTTCCCTGGGAGCCAGGCCTCTGTGACAGCTATACCAGGAACCTAGGGGGGCGCCCCACTACAGCCTCTACAGCCCCCACTCACTCCACGCTTTCCTTGCAGGCTCCACCCAGGACCATGAGGGCAGGCCTCCCCAGGGCCCTCCAAGGGCTGAGGACAGCCACTCGGCCCATGTCTCACAGCTCCCTTCGGACTGCCACCTCCTCCTAGCGCCCAGGACCTGGGGCCATGCCAGGGGAGCGGCCCCGTGGAGCACCGCTCCCTGCCACCACCAGAGACCTGCACCCCTGCCCAGGTGCAGGGGGCCTGCGGCACCCCTCCCAACCCCCTCACGAAGACCAGCCCTCCAGCAGCAGGATAGCCCAGGGCACAAGAAGAGCAGGTAGCCGAGCCCTCGCCAGTGAGCCCCCAAAGGCTCGGCCAGGCCAGGCCCTGGAAGTGGAGCCCCAGACTGTGCTCCAGAGGCCCCAGCCCCCTCATGGCCCCCTGGGGAAGAGGGGTGGTCCCCACACCCCACCTTCAAGGAGCCACCCAGGGACACAAGTGTGGCTGGCCAGTAGGGTGGACAACAGCCCCCTGCAGCTTTATAGCCTGGGTATTGCCAGCACAAGGGCCAAGCCGGGCCTGGACGAGCCCTCTGAGGACCAAGCCCATGAGGCTCCCCAGGACTCCCAGGCAGAAGCTGACTGCAGGCCCAGCCTCCCTGTGGCTGACACTCTGCCCACCCCTAGAGAACTCTGCTCACAAAGGTGCTTCCAGGAGGCCCCCTCCAGCTTTACCTCCAGCAACTGTACCTCACCAGGCACCACCCCAGGACCCCCTCAGGCTCCGCCGAGCAGCCCCCCAATACTGACCTCCCTCCCGGAGCTCCAGCCTAGTGGGGCAAGCTCCTGGCCTCCTGCTGCTGAAGACAACTTCCCAGGTGCTAATTTTGGAGTCCCCCCCAATGAGTCGGAGCCTTTTCCTGAGGGCAGCAGGCCTGGCAGCCCCCAGGGGAGCTCCTTCCCATACCCCCCACGGGCACAGGCCCCTCACGAGGACATGACCCAGCAGGCCTATGCCAACAGAGCCCTGGACTTTTCCTTCCACCAGACCCCAGGAGGGTGGCCAGAGGTGGCCATGGGCACCAGTCCTGCCTACGGACTGCCCCCCACACCCTCACCCCTGCCCTGCTACTCTGGTCAGCCAGGTGGCCTTGAGGCCCCTGGCGACTGTACCCATGCCCTCTCCCCACCTGGTGCTGCTCCCCTGGCCCTGAGACCTCTCCCCAACAGTGTGCACAAGAGCCTGCCCGAAGTCCCCCCTGAAGGGCCTCCTGCAGGCTGTGAGGGGCTGGGGAGCCCGAGGGCACCCCCAAACCCTGGGTCCCAGAGGCACTTTTCAGGGCAGGCATATGGAGCCAATAGGGTGGGGAACAGCCCAGGGCCTGGGGATATTGAGCTGGCCCCTAGACCCCTGCCTGCTAGGCTGCCCCAGCTGTGGGACCCCACTGCAGCCCCCTACCCTGAGCCTACTCTGCGGCCTCCACCCACCCCAGGTGCCTCATTCTTTGATAGCTCTGACCAGCAGCTCTGCCTTTCCCAGGGTCCCCCCACAGTGCCATGGTCCTCAGTGCTCCCCAGCCCCAGGCCAACCCCCCGCCAGCTGGAGGTGCTGAGCCGGCTGCCATTCCCCGGGGGGACCTCTGAGTGGCAGGAGAGCAGCCAAGGTGCTCTGGGTGCTGCCAGCCAGGCACCCAGACCTGGGGAGACACTGGTAGCCCTGAGAACAAGCCCAGGCCAGCCAAGGAGCTCCCCGGGGCTGATCTCCTACACAGGGGTCAAGGACTCTGGGGCCCAGCCCCTGTTCTTTGGGGGCACACAGCCCCAGGCATCACCCCGAGGGGCCCCAGGACTGCCCCCAGCTAGGGTGGTGGGGGTCTCTCCCAGTGAGTCCCCCCTGCCCTCACCCGCCACCAACACAGCCGGAAGCAGTACCTGCTCCTCCCTGTCCCCTCTGTCCAGCAGCCCAGCCAATCCCAGCTCCGAGGACAGCCAGCTCCCTGCATCCCTGGGGCCTTCGGGCTGCTTCCTCCCTGGATCCCACCCTCATGAGACTGGAACCCCCTTCCAGTCCCCAGAAGCCTCTAACACCTGCCCAGCCCATTTCCCACTCTCCTCAGATGGGCTGGGGCCAGAGGGTACCCTCAAGTTCCCGGACAGCAAGAGCTGTGGGGCAGGCAGGGATGGGCTACAGGGCTTCCCCCGGGGCCCAGCCACCTTTGCTGCCCACCACTTCCCTCTGAGCAGCGCCAGCCTGGACCAGCTGGACGTGCTGCTGACCTGCAGGCAGTGCGACCGCACCTACAGCAGCCTGGCCGCCTTCCTTGAGCACCGGCAGTTCTGCGGCCGGCTGCCAGCCCAGCACAGGTCTCAGGGGCACCCAGCACCCACGGTCACCCCCAAGGGACCGGTCCCCATGCACCCAGGCTCGCTGAGCCACAGCCAGACCATCCCCTTCCTGCTGGCCGGGGACTTGCCAGCAGATGGCAAAGACGATACCCTACGGATGAGCTTCCTGCCTAGCCTGGCTGCCCCACCCTTCCCACTGCCAACCTCAGACCTGGACTTGGAGGACAGTGCCAAGCTGGACGACGCCAAGCTAGACAGCCTCATCACTGAGGCCCTCAATGGCATGCAGGACCCGTCAGACAGCCCCGAGATCGACAGCAGCTTCATAGACGTCTTTGCTGATGAGGACCCTCCCGGTCCCAGAGCCCCCAGCACTGGGCAGCCCCTCAGCACCCTAGCAGGCACCTCCCTGGAACATCATGTCCAGCCCCTGCTCCTGGCTGAAGGAGGCACTCTGCAGGCCCGAGCCCCCTATGCTGGGGACAGGGCCTGTCCAGCCCAGTCCGGGGCCGACACAACCTCACCGGGCCCAGCATCCACAAAGGCCGTTGTGCCCAGCCTGGGAAGGCAGTCTCGGAGAGGGAAGCAGCTCAAGGTGTTCTGGAAAGAGCTGGACGCGGCCCACAGCACCAAGGGACCCCGCAGGGCTCCTTGCTCAAGGCCGGGGAGGAGGGGCCGCAGTACCCAGCAGCCCCCACCCCACCCCCAGGACCTCAGAACCCAGGCCAAGAGCCACAAGGATCCCCAAGAGCAGGGCCCCAGGGCCCTCTTCCTCCCCACAGACACCAGGACCACCAGGCACCTGAGGCTGCCCCCCAGGAAGGACCCCAGGAAGCAGAGGGCACAGCAGGGCGGCAGCTGGAGCAAAGAGCTCATCCACAAGATTGTGCTTCAGAAGAACAAACTCTACCGACCACAGGCACCCTTGAGGGTCCCACAAGGCAGGCTGGGGGGCTGGGACTGTGCCTCTGAGTCCGAGGAGGAGAGTCCTGGTCCAGGGGACCCTGGCCACAGAGGCCCCCCTCACTGCAGCCGCCGACAGCGGCGCCTGGGCAAGAAGGTGAAGGAAGAGGGCCCGGGCCAGGGCCCCAGCAAGGCAGCAAGGCCAGAGCCTTCTGAGTCCAGGGGGCCCCCAGGCCCAAGGCAGCTGTCCAGCCTAGCCCACAGTCCAGAGAGAGACCCCAAGTGTACTGGTCACCCCACAGGAGCCCCCATGGATTCCCCAGAGATCCCTACAAACACCACAACCCCAGAGGTGCGCCACCTATCCCTGGACCCCCATCAGGCGGCCCAAAATCCCAGGGCTGCTGATCCCACAAAACCCAGAGAGGTGCCGACCTGGGAGAGAGGACACACCAAGCCCTCCACTCCAGAGCCCACACCACCCGGCAGAGCTGACACCAGCAGACCCCCACTCTCGGGGAGCCACCTCAATGTGCTGCCCAGTAGGAGTGCTCCAAGGCCAGCAGGGGGTAGTCTGCAGGACACCCCTGGCTGCACAGGGCTCCCCCAGTCCCATGACAAAGAATACACCCCTGCTCACCAGCCCAGACACTTCCAGACACCTGTTGCTAGTCCCACCAGGGCGTCCTATCCCGAACTCGACACCCCATTTTTTAAGAACTCTGATCTTGGTTGCAACCCTGCTCACTTCAACAGAGACTCTATGGAGGTTACTGCTGCCAAAAAGGGGTCCCAGGCCAACAGCAGTGCCCCTGATGAACCGTTCCTCAGGCCCAAGGGCCCAGCTGTGGACACTCCACCAGCCACCAGCTCCTACCCTGGCCAGGACCACGTGGATGCCATTGAGCCCAGACTGCCACAGACTCCACCCTGCCCAGCTGAGACTGACCCAGGTGGAGCCCAGTCACCACTGACCTTGGAGTCCACTACACTCTTTGCAGGGCTGCCTGAGGACAGCTTCGACCCACCCCTCTACAACAGCCTGTCTCCACACAGGGCATCCACCGTGCCGCTGGCCTGTTCTGACACGCTCCCCAGGAAATCTCCAATAGACCCACTTTTCCCCCCATTTCTGCTGCTGGAGGAAGTGTCCCCAACACTGTCCAGCCAATTTTCTGACCTCTCAGGGCCAAAGGCAGTCCACAGGAAATGTTTCTGTGAAGAGACAGTTCCCCCCAGCCCCATTCCTGTGCCTGAGAAGAGAAACGAACACAATGCAGATTTTAAGAGCAACCTGTCCGAGGATGAACTGGAAATCAAACGATTGGTCTCTGAATTAGAGAGCCAGCTACAAAGGAGGAGGGACACCTCGGGAGCCCCTGGAGACATTGGCAAAGCCACACATGCAGCCTCTCCGACGCCTTCCCTCCAGGCTGCCTTCTCCCACAGCGCTGCAGCCCAAGCTCCCTGTCCTGGAGAGTTGAGTTCACAGCAGGAAGACACAGGAACACCCACGTGCCAGAGAAAAGAGAGGCTCCGGAGCCCCAAGCGAGACCAGCTCTGCCCAGGGAAAACATCCCCATGCCCCAGCTCCTGCAAAGATCTGGCAGAAGGGGCTCTTTCTGAGCCCGTGGAATGCAGCCTTGAAGTTCTGATGACACAGAAGAGCAGAGGTTGCACGACCCAGGAAGACCCTAGGGCCCCCTCCTGCATGTGTCTGCCTGACCCCAGCAAGCAACCAGAGACCACACTGGAGGCTAGAGGTTTACAAGAGTGTGGCCCAAACTGTAACCTTTTATTTCCTAGAAGTGACAAGTCGACCAGGACCTGGGAAAGCAAGGGCTCCCCATCATTGCTTCCCTGGGAGCAGACCAGAGCACAGTCACCAAAACCCCAAGGGGCAGAAAGACCCTGCTCAGGTCGCCCAGCCACCACAGTGCCTGATCAAGTGATTCCGGGCAGTGGAGTTGTGTCCCTGGACGCTGTACCACCCCCAGATGCCAGTCAAAGCCACACTCCCAGGGGACCTGAGCCCCTTCACACCATGGCAGAGGGATCTGCCCTCCATCTCCAGGACGCTCCATCACAGCCTGGACCCTGTGCCATCCCAGCCTGCAGCCCCTCACATCCACTTGAGGTCCTGGGGGGCAGAACTAAGGACAAGAGTGGTATTCAGGTCTTACAGGGGCCTCCATCTGCCAGGGCCCAAAGCCCTCAGCACAGGGGACCCCCAGGTCTAGGAGGGGACAGAATGATAGGAGGCTCCCTTAGGGGTGTACAAGACATAGCCACCTCCACAGTGTCTGAGGCAGATGAACATCTGGACTCTTCTGGCCAGGCCAAGAAGACCAAGGGCCATGGCAAAGCCAGCCACTGCCCACCTGAAGCCTGGAAGAGCCCAAGGGCACCAGGTAACAATGCCAAGGCCAGCACATTTAACATAATGCCCAGGCCAGCCAGTGCCACAGGAGAGCCCCAGGGAAGAACCACACCCTTGGGCCTTCAGGAGCAGGTGCCACCAGCCCCTATCCTTCAGTGCTCCCCAGGGACAGTAGCCCACACCCAACAGGGGGCTGAGGATAGGACCCCAAGTGAGGTAACCACCCCAGCACTCCCCACCAGGGTCCTGGCCCCCTGTGCATCCATGGCCACTCCCATCCCCTGCACCCTCGAGCACACACCCCAGGAAGACTCTTCCCATATGACTCTGGGAGGGGATGTCTGGGCCCAGTCCCCTGTGGGTGCTGGGCCCGGGGTCCCCCCTGAAGGCCCACCTTCTTTGATGACAAGCCTCTGTGGCACTGGGGACATCCAACCTCCCACTCTCTTACGGGCCAGTAGTCCCCAAAACTGGCCAGACCTCAGCAATGTCCTGACCCCCACCCAAGTCCAGGATAGCCCCAGCAGCAGCACATTAGGAGCCCTGGAGGATTTCAGAAGAGCGCCGGGGTCCTCTCCAGCCTGTGACACAACTCACCCAGGAGCACACATGTCCCCAAGAAGGACCATCCAGGAACACAATACAGAGAGAATCCCTACAAAATTTGACACAAAGACAATCAGGGAGTTCCAGGTACAGGACCCCAGTGTGTCCTGGACCCCCTCCTCACATCCTCCGTGTCTCACCCCCTACCTTGGCCACAGAGAAGGCCACAGCATTACAGCTGTACCCACAGGCCCCACTGCAGTGGGGTCCACAGAGCCAGGTCCTTTCCCCTGCCTGGAAAGGGATGTGGGGGCCATCAGTGATGAACAAGAAGACACAGTGACATCTGGGGCCTGGCCTACCAGCATGACCAAGGTGCCCAGGGATGGTTCCCAAGGCCTGACCCAAACCTGCTTTCCGCAAGCTGCCTCTCCCCGGAACATAGCCAGTGATCCTGGGTCCAACTCCCCCCAGAGTCCCATCAGGGTCCCTCACCAGATGCCACAGATGGACCGTCTCAGTGCCCAGAACTCCAAACAGAAACCCTATGGCTTTAAAAAGAAGTTGGAGCCCACAGAGAAAAGGAAAAGCCAAGCCCCAGCTGGGCCACCTGTCACCAGCGTCATCTGTGAGATCTGCTCAGCTTCCTTTCGCTCAGGACCTGGCCTGAGTAGGCATAAAGCCAGGAAGCATCGGCCACAAGGGGGTGCTGCCCCGGAGTGTGGGGCACCTGGGAAGAAGAGTCGCAGGGCACCAGGGAAGGAGAGACCAAGTCACACTTTGATGTGTCCCAGCCACCCTGCTGTGCCAGCTCCCACACAGGGTTCCACGGGACCTGAGGGCACCCCAAGTCCTAAGACAAAGGAGGGGGCTGAAGGGGGCTCTAGGGTACCAGGCCACACCCTGAACCAGCAACCGCATCCTCGGGGCCTGATGGAGCCTGGGGAGGAGGCAAAGCCCAAACCAGACCGGCTGGTCAGGGACAAGCTCCACCCTAGACAATCAGAGAGAAGAGAGAGGCAGAGACGAGGCCAAGGGCCCCGGGATTCCCCTCCCACCGTGGCCCATGTCCCGGAACCACAGGACAACAGGAGCAAGGCTGGAGCCAGGAGGCCCCGGGGACAGCGAACACCTCGAGGCTCTGTCTCTGTCCCTGCAGACCTATGCTGCCCCGAACCACCCACAGTGACAGCAACTTGCTTGATACAGGGACAATGTGGGGCAAACCAGGGGCCCAGGCTCCTGGGGGATGTGGCAGACAACACCAGCCTAGGGGCACTGTATGCCCAGAAGTCACCAGGTGGCAGGAGGAGCCCCAGAGGGAGGGCAGAAGGGGTGTCCCCTGGGGAACTTTCAGAAGGGTGGAAGGGAGCCCTGGCAAGGGAGCTCTGGGGACCCACAGTAGCCGGGACATCGGGTAAGGACCTATCACATTCCTCTGCAGGAGAGGCTGCTGAGGGCTCTGCAGGGGCCAAGGAGGGCTCAGGCGACAGCGTCAAGGCAGGTACACTGGACCTTCCTACAATGTCCAGTTCTGAAGTTGATGGCATTGTCTTCAGCTGCTCACAGGGCCTCTTGGACACCCCAGGGGCCCAGGGTGGGGGTCCAGAAGCCCCCAGCCCAGCCTGCAGGGATCCTCCAAGTGTACTTGATGACGACGTTTCCTTTGCCCAGCTCTTCCCTCCTGGTGGCCGCTTTGCCCGAAAGAAGAACCCCCGGGTCTATGGGAAGCGCTGCCAGAGACTGCGGTGCCTACCGCCCCCCGAGCCACTCAGCCAGGCTGGGGACAACACTGCATCCTCAGCCCAGCTGCCCACAGATCTCAGTGACTCAGGCTCCCTCTGCCTCACCTGTGAAGACTTACTGGGTAACAAGGCCGTGGAGCTGCCTGAGTCCTGGCTGCTGGGTGGTTCGCTGAACAGCAGCACCCCAGGCCTCAGTGTATGGGCCCTAGAGTCCAGCAGGGAATCCGGATGTGTGGAGGAGGAACCGCCCTGTGGCCCCAAGAACGATCAGGCAGAGGCCATCCCTGAGCTGCACAGGGTCCCTGCAGCCTGGCGAGGCCTGGAGCTACAGGCACTGCCGAAAGAGGCATCCTCTCCTCCAGGTGATGCGAGCCCAGAGCCCCCCAATCTGGAGAGAGAGGGCTATGACGAGGGGCTCCCGGGAACCCCTGAAGACCTGGAGATGATTGGGACAACGCTGAAGGCACAGGACATGGCATGTACCCCCAGCACAAGCACCTTGGATCTACAGGTGGAGACAGCCGGGCCCTGCCAGGCCCTTGACAGAGAGTGGCTGGCCCCAGGCAGGGGTCAAGTGCCCTTTAAGTGCCGCGTGTGCTTCAGGCGCTTCCACGGGCTAGGCGAGCTGGACCTGCACCGTTTGGCCCACAGCGCTGCACCACCACCCACCTGCTACATGTGCGTGGAGCGCAGGTTCAGCTCACGCCAGCTGCTGCGGGAGCACTTGCAAGAGAAGCACGTGCAGGGCCAGGTAGGACCATGGGCCTGCGGTATGTGCCTAAAGGAGGTGGCAGACGTCTGGATGTACAACCAGCACCTGCGCGAGCACGCCGCCCTCTTCGCACGCAGAGGGCAGGCGCGGCAGGCCCTGGACGAGCTGCCCGCAGGCTCCGGGGAAGAGGGCACTGCGTTGGAGCACGGTACATCCCAACCAGGGGCGGGCCGGGCGGGTAGGGCAGACAGGAGGGTTGGAGAGGTGGCCCCAAGAGATAGGGAAGAGCGGGCTCTCTCTGAGAGCTTCCACAGAGCCTCGACGCCGCCCAGCGTGCCCGGCGGTGAAAGCCCCGCCACCCCCAGCCGGTGCCCAGATCCCCGCCCCCACAGCGAGCCCCCGCTCTCCGTTGGCCCGGTGCACGCAGACTGCAAGGACCCCTCCCGCGACTGCCACCATTGTGGGAAGCGCTTCCCAAAACCCTTCAAGCTGCAGCGCCACCTGGCGGTACACAGCCCGCAGCGCGTCTACCTGTGCCCGCGCTGCCCCCGCATCTACGCTGCGCACCGCGAGCTGCGCGCGCACCTGGGCGGTGTGCACGGGGCGGGGCCTGAGGCGAGTGATGTGGCACCCACGCCGGTGTTCGCCTGCGAGCGCTGCGCAGACGTCGCACGCGTCACCCGCCGGGCCTTCGCATGCAGCGCGTGCAACTACACGTTCGCGCGCAGAGAGCAGCTGGACCGGCACCGCGAGAAGCACCGGCGTGCCTGCCCGCGGCCCTACGTGCTCCGCAGCGTGCGGCGGCCCGGGGCTCCTGACCATGCGCTGCCCTCCAAACGGCGCAAACTGGCTGGGCTCTGTACACCCGGGCATATGTCCCCAAACAGCCCGGCCCTGCCCCAGCTCTGCCCACAGGCGGCCCCCGGCACCGCACAGGCCCAGGAGAGGCGAGAGGATTCTTCGAGCCATCCAGATCCATCCGTGGCCGGCCCAGACCTTCCAGCCCAGGCTCTGACTCCTCTCCCCAATGCCCAGGCTGAAGGTGGAGATGGCGGTGAACCAGACCGAGCTCTGGAGAGGCGGCTGGAAGGCAAGGTTTCAGCAGACAGCCCTGGGCCTAGGAGACTGCAGGCTCCCCACCTGGTCTCAGGGAAACACGGGTCCCCAGGTAGCCATGCCAGGTGCACCCCCGACCAGTCCCCAAGAGAGTCCTCCCTGCTCCCGAAAGAGAAGCAGCTGTCACCCTGCCATGTGGTGCCTGAGGGAGCCACAGCAAGTCCCTCCCACGAAGGCAGCGCCACCAAGCTGGGGGCTTGTCGGAGTGCATCAAAGCCCAAGCCATTGACGACCATCCCCAGCAGAGCACCCAAGCAACCAACTCAAGCAAGGAAATCTGCAGAAGTGAGGAGCCCAGCATCCAGTGAGCTGGCCCATGGCCCTGAAGACAGGATGAAGCCTACCACCCCCAAATCCAGGCCAAGGCCCAGCTCCCAGGGCAATGCAGGGGCACGTACCGGCACGAAGACTGCAGGAGGCAGCCAGCCCCAGCCATCCAGTGGGCGGCTACAGAGTGAGACAGCCACCACCCCAGCAAAACCCAATGGCCCTGGCCCAAGCCCTGCACCACATCAAGCCCCACTTCGAGCCCAAGCCAGGGCCTGCCCCAAGGGAGCCCAGGGGTGTCCAGGTCCCCAAGAAAAGCTAGAGGGCAGTGAGAAGAAAAGAAAAGGCCCAGGCCCAGCCAGGCGAGAAAGCACAGGGAGCTCAGGAAGAGCTACCTCAGCCCCTGACAGGCCTCCTCGGGCCCCCCGGAAACAGGCCACCCCCAGCCGGGTGCTCCCTACCAAGTCCAGGCCTGGCAGTCAGATCAACAAGACAAGACTACAGTCCTGGAATGCTCGGAAGGGAGAGCCTAGCCCCAGCCACCGGAGGGAGGTGCTAGGCAAAGCCTTTCCCCAGGTGAGGAAAGGCAGGTCTATTTCCAGCACCAGGCCCACTGAGCCCCAAGACCACCGGACTGCTGAGTCCCAGAGTGACCTCCTCAGCCAACTCTTTGGGCAGAGACTGACCAGTTTCAAGATCCCCCTAAAGAAGGACACTTCTGAGTGACGCATGAGTAGTGCCCAGCACAGAGCCAGGTCCCCGCTCCTGGTGGGGGCAGCTCAGCGCCTGAGATTGTGCACTTTGGGGCACCCACCTGCCTCACCCCACTAATGCTCAAACAAACCAGTGAAGGTCCCTTTCTTACCAGAAGTTTGAGGGTGAGGGACAGGCCAGCTGCAGCCCCTTTGAGACCACACAGTTGTTTTCTTGGTACCAAGTACTTGAAGAAAGAGCAGCTTATGCCCCTCCCCAGCCTGTGTGCCCTGTTGGCACAGCGGCATATACTGTAGACCTCGTTTGAAGATTTGCACAAGGTCCCTAGTCACCGGGCAGTCGACCATATGGTGACCTTTCCTTTTAAGTCTTGCTGCTGGAATTCCAAAGTGCCCTTAGGAATCACGTGGGGGAGGGCAGGGCTCCCACATGGGCCACTTCTGAGCCACCTGGTGCCCAAGAGCACATAAGCCTCCTCCCTCTCCCCCCAGGATCGTGCCTGTCACTGGCCACACTGTGGATGCTTCTGGGGCACCTGGTTCCCTAATGAACAGGGAAGGAATTGCTCCCCCACTGGCTCTCCGGCCTACCCTCGGCCCCTCTCTAGAGCCTCCCTCCCCACAGCCTCCTGGGTTGTGTGCATCTGCGGTTCTGCTCGAAGTTTCTGGTGCTATTTTCATGTTGTAATGTGAATACCAGGTTCTCCTGTAAGGGACGGGCAAAGAGATGGGATCGGGAACGCTGGAGGAAACTGCAGCCAGGGCAGAGATGACAACCCGAAGCTTCCTGCAGGCTCCTTGACTGGCGCCATCCCAGGTCCCACCGCCGTGACCCACCCAGTACCCACATCCTGGCCCAGCATCCCTCCAGGAGGGGCAGACAGGAGGGCTCAAGACATTCTGTTTGCTTTGGGGAATCTCAGATTCACAGCTTGTTTTGTTCTGTTTAGTTTTTAACGTGGGTGCAATGTATGTCAAAGGTTTCATTTCAAGAGACCAAATCGGGCCCAGACGGCCTCTCCAGAAGGTGCTAGTGTCCTCAGAAAGTCTACGTCATGAAGACGAAGGCAGGTGGACGGTCTCAGGCCATGCTGTAAAGATCTCAGCCAGCTCATCTTTCCGAATATATTCCCACTATTTTCGCACAAATCCCCGGTTCCGTGGCATCTGTCCTTGCGCCTGCCACTCCCTAGGACATGGCCCAGAAAGCATTCACCTCTGTTGTCTCTCCTCAGGGCCACTGTGTCCCACATATTGGGGCAGGACCTGGACACAGGCACAAGATGGGGTGGACAATCAGGAGACCACACTCTGGTGCCTCCCCTGTTTACAGGTGGGAAATAGGCCCAGTCTGAGAGCCACACCTGGCACCTCTGTACAGTGAGGCACAGGCGGCCAAGAGCACAGCAGGAACCCCCCCAACCCTCCATTTTGTTTTCAGAGCCTCTAGTTCTGCAAGGTGCTCTCAGGTGGCAGAGGTGATGAGACAAACTGTCGGGAGTATCTGGCAGGCCAGCCCTCAGCTCTGAGGGTTGAGGACAAACAGCCTGTTCCACAGGGGTAGCCTGAGGAGACCCTGATGCCTTCCTCATTCTGGGCCAGATGCACCCCACAGCCCCAGCCCCATCCCCTTCCTCAGGAGACACAATAAGGTAGTAGCCTGTAGCCAGCACCAAGGTGGCCTCTTTCCTAGAACAAGCACAGGGTACATTGGCCGCCAGACCTCTGTCGTGCAGTTCCCTCCACAAGGGGGCACTATTTTAGACAACTACCATCTGCCTCCTGCCCAGGAGGGGCCTCGCCAATGGGCTCAAGGCTGTCTGCCGGAACCGCCCCACTTGCTTCCCCCAGCTCCTGCCCCAGGGGCCCAGACAGTGTTCAGAGTCATAGAACACTTCTAGGGGGTGACTGCAGTGGTCTCAGGATGGGGCTCCTAGGGCTCCCCAGCAGGATATGAGCTGGATAGTGGAACGGGAGGGGTACGGCCTGGTGGACTTGGAGCGGAGCCCTGGGGCCCAGCCAGGCTGCAGTCCTGCGGACCCTCTGCCGTTCCTGTCACATGTTTCAGCGGGATAGTTCCCTGCCCTTCCACCACCCTTTCCAGCTGCCTCAGCATGGCTGCCTTACACCACCTGCGCCCTTCCTGGGAACCAACTGGTGAACTCTGCAGGATCCTTGCAGGACTGCCCAGTTTGACCACCAGATGGCAGCATCCATCCAGGCAGGGGAGCCACCTTGCCACCACTGCTGAAGCCTGCCTAAGCCTCCCCCAGCAGGGCAGACTCACCACCCAAACGTGCACAGATCTGGAGATTGCCACATGCAAACACAGACCCACAAGCTCCCTGTGCGCCAACAGGCACGCTCACACTGTACATACACACACACTGGAAGGTGTATACCTGCAGACCTGCATACTGTCATATGGGGACAAGTGCTCTCGCCTAAACACCTGCTAAGGCCAAGGACACACCAGTTACATGCATCCTACCCATGAAGGCTATAGCAACTTCCATGAAGGATATTTGTCCTTCTGGAGCCAAGGCGCAACTGGGGAAGACTCCCACCCCCATGGGCAGACAGCAGTCACTGTCCACAGAATACTCTGTCATGCCAGAGTCCGAGGTCCCCCAAGCCGGCAGAGTGGACAGGAAAGTGGTATGCCACAGAGAAGTCCCTGGCTGTAGTGTCCCTCAGCAGCTACCCCTTCTCCAGAAGGTTGGACAGGAGCAAAGCCATGAGGGTAGGCAGGCCATATAGGGAACACAGCTTGGGGAGTGGCTGTCCCTTGGGTCAGGAGAGTGCAGCAAACAGAGTGGACCACAGATGGCTGCTGTCTGGCATGGCTGAGGCTTCTGTGGGGCAGATGCATCCCTGGACAATCCCTGGAGACTCCAATGCTGTTCACAGCTGGCTGGGTCCACAAGGCCCACCCAGAAAAGGGTGCAGACACTGCTCCCTTGGCAGGAAGAACCAGGTTAAAAGGACCTAGAGTGATCATCACTTCAGGACAGCTTCAGGTGGCTGCCAGCGAAGGTGCTATTCTTTGTTAACTTGGGGTATACAAGTCAGGATTCCCAAAGCATCCCCTCAGCCCATGGGCCCTGCAGACTAGGAGATTGTAGCATGCTAAACCCTGCTTTCATCATCTGTCCATAGCCATGTGTGCCCAAGGATACCATGGCCACTCAAGACCAGGGCCTGGTGGACTTCTGGAAGAGGGAAGGGGAGGGCAGTGCCTGCTCTAAGAGCCACAGCTCCATCCAAGTGGTACATACATAGCAGCACAGTGAGCCCATGGCCATCCCTCCTTCCTCAGGCCTGGTGTGACAGATTCTGCCTGTGTCCCCAGACTCCTCTAGCTCCTTCTCAGCTGGCTGCAACACAGCCCACAGCAGCACTTAGGACTTGAGACTGTGGACACACCCTTTCCCATGAGTCCTCATTTTGTGGGCATGGTGGCGCCAGCAAACCTGGAGTCCTTACTAGCCCAGGACCCAGTGGCTGGTCCCAGATGAGGAGTGGACACTAGGCAGGCCAGTCCCTGCTCCTTGGCCAGCCGCAGAACCCACACAAGAGTGTGTTTTGGTCTCCGTACACTGCTTTTGGTCTGAGCTGTCAGCCCCTTGACTGTGTGACGGTCACCCCCAACTGGTCCAGGCTCGAGTCTTTGCACCCTTGCACTTCCCCTGCCTCCCCATCCTGCCTGCCTATTACAGAGCTCATGGCAGTGGCTCACAGAGCAAGGCTTGCAGCTTCCAGGGTTCTGGCTGCAGTGCCTTTGAGGTCTCTCTGGGCGAGGGCAGTGGGCAGTAGTGCATCACAACAGGACGTACTTGAGCAAACGCTCCATCTCAGCTAGGAGCAGAGACCTTGAGAGAAGGGCCATGGGCCTCCCAAGGCACACCCCCATTCCTGAGGACCATCCCCACCCTCCCTCAATAGCACCCTCTGGGGACCAGGTTCAGCTCCCGTGCCCTCGGGGATACTCAGTCCAAAGACTGCAGCATGGGTGCTCCCTTCCCCCCTCCCCCCCAGACCCCACCACCTAGGCACAGGCTCCTGAGAGGCCGTGTGCCAGGTGAGGAGAGAGGAGGAGCCACCCATCTGTGCGACCCCCACACCCCCCTTAGCACAGGACCGTCCGGCGTCCTTCCTGTCTGTGCCAGCCCTACTCTGATTGGTGAAGGGACCCCAGGGGATGTTCAGAGGACATGCCACAAGGAAGACTGTAGAGCTGGTTTGCATGTCTGGCCTTGGCCGGCTTCCCCACTGGCCTCAGACCTCTGGAGAGGTGGTGGGAAATGGAGCAGGTCCCCAGCACTCACAGGGACACTGGCGTGGTCTCCTGAGCCCATGGCAACTGGGTGGCCCAATAGCGCCATGGACCATGAAAGCTGCCCCTCCTGTGGTGGCCTCGCAATTCCCATACTGCCATTTGACCTCCACCTGCAGAGCCATGTGGTGTTTAAAATATTATCCCCACTAAAGCAGGAAGTTGAGTCAACCCTTCTCAGAGCCAGTGCTGACAAATGGCAGCACAGATCCTGATGCAGGGCATCAGGGCCGGGAGATGATGGCCTGAGCCTTCCCAGAGGCACTGCTAATGTCCTAAGCCCAGTTGCCTTTCCCAGGGTGCTTTCTGTCTGCCGCGCACCTGCTGCGTGGCTTCACGCTAGTGACCCTACCTCTCTGAGCTCAGTCCATTCCGCTGGCAAATGACAACTCCGACAACTCTGCTTAAAGAGTTGTTATGGGTAGACTCCAGGGTGACACACAGCTCACACGGAACAGCCATCCACATCATACCCCTGTCACTACTGTGCAGGGTGATGGAGAATGCTGTGCTGAGCAGGCCTCGGGGACCACCTCAAGGAAAATTGAGCAGGCCAGGCCAGCAGTGGGAGGAAAGACAAACCTAGCAGCTGAAACATCTGTACAAAAGTCCAGTGGCCACAGGACTTTGGGGCCTATCCAAAGGGAGGACCGGAATTATGGCAGGGCTGGGCACTGGTGGGTGGCTCTTGGGAAGAGCCCACTGGCGGCAGCCTGCAGTGCGGACAAGGTGGCTATGGGCCAGCTGGGGCAAGATGGGTTGTGTGATGGGTGATGAGGGGTGGAGCAGGCTGCAGTGGCAACAGTGTTACTCCCGGGGGTGGGCATACCATGGACAGCAGAAAAAGCAGGCAGGAGTGTCTGTACAATTGCCTGATCTCTCCCCTCTGCCTGCTCCCCACAGTGCAACCCCAGGGCCCACTCCTGCTGCTCTCCTGCCACATCTTCCCACCCATCCTCAGGCAGCTCATGTTTCTGGAACCTTCATGGCTAGTGTAGGACCTAATGCGAGGCAGTGGCCCAGCCAGCTCCCTGTTCCATCCCCAGACCCCTCCTCAGACTCCAGGGCAGCAGGGATGACTGGGCTGTGCCCACCCCACCTCCACCCTTCCAGGGAGGGTCCCTGGTTGGCTCTCTGCCTTCTCCAGGGAGACCTTCACCACCAGGAGGCTCTCGTGACCTGGGAAAGGATGAAAACCACCAGAAGGAGCTCTCAGAGAGTGGCCATGACATCCCAGGGTGGCATCTAAGAGAGGGCTCAGCCAGCAGCCCCAGCACCTCAAGACAACCTGGGGTGGAGCAGCTATTAGTCCTGGAAACCTTCTGGGCTGGTGATGGGTGGTCAACCTCATCCTGAGGTGGGCACCAAGACTGTTGATAGCTTGGGTGTGACATGAGGGGGCAGGTGAAAATGAGGCTATGAGGGCTTCCAGACCCACAGACCCAGTGCCCTGTGCTCCATCCCCATCCCCCCAAGAGGCTCTTGCTGAGTGTGGCAAACCCCTCAACACAAAGAGGCAAAGTGCCAGGAAAATGCTCTAGACACCCCCCCCCCCAGAGCAGCTGCAGGCTTCTGGTGGGCACAGCAGGTGAGGAACTACTCAGAGCTCCACCTCCTTCCCAGAACCCTTGGCTTTTAGACATGCTGCACTGAGCCTCACAAATGCCAATTCTTAGTGCATGGCCACTGGGGGTTCAGGTATGTCCCTACACCCTCAGGACTAGCTTTTTCTGTCTATATACAACACCATCAAAGTAAATCAGGTCAGGTGAAGGAGGGGCCAGGGGATATTACTTATCCTTCCCCCTGGCCCAGACAAGCGGCTTACTGATGATCCTGGGCCTTTCTCTTGCTGACCCTCAGAATCCACCTCTACATAGATTTCTAGCTATTCCAGCAGTTCCCATCCCACCCTGGAGCCCCCAAGAACCTCCACCCACTCCTGTTCAGTAAAGCAGTGCCCTTTGGACAGCGACAAATACTTGTGTCACTCAGGCTGAGAGAACCATCACACGTGCCCCAATGCCACAGGGCAGTGCCTACTGTCTTGGACGAAGCCATCCCACAGGGCAGCCCCAGCCTCTGTTCCCCCTGCCACTCCCCAGGGAGATCCTTCTGGAGGGTGGCCGCAAGAACCACTTCAGCCACTCTGCAGCACCCCAGAGCCCCCAAGCCTCTGTCCTCGCTGCTCATAGTGACAGCTCTCCTGAGCCAGCCAGGCGCAGTCCATCACCCCCCGCTCCACTCCACTCCCAGTCTGTGAGCATCAGCAGAGGATCACGCACCAACTGCAGCAGAGAATGCGAGAAAAAGACCGGTCTCACAGAGGACAACCTCTAATTTGTGTGACCTTGAGTGTGACCTCAGCCTCAGTGTCCTCCCTGAAAAATGGGGCACCCTTGAGACTGTGCCGCACAAAACAAGAGGCTAGGTCCTTCTGCAGGCTGGGGATCTTCCGACCTGCGGGGGGTGGGGCTAGGGAAGGGCAGCGTCCCTGTGCACAGCCAGCTGCGCTCCACCCGGGGAGCTGAAGCCCCACAGCGAAGGGTCATGGTTTTGGCTAGAAGCACCTCCCCAGCCAGGGCCCTTCTGCGCCCCAAGTCTGGCCTGACACAAATATCAGCTCGAGGCCTCGGGCTTCCTGGAGTGCTGGAGCCCCCGAGTGGCCGATCCCCAGGAGGGCTCAAAACCTGAGAGGGGCTGGGACCGGCACGCGAATATGAACACGATAAATCGCGGCCTGGCGAGCTGACACAGCCTCCAGGACCTGGGAGTGGGGAGGAGGCTGAAGGTCTAACGGGGCAGGGGCGGGGCCTCGGGGTGATCCGGGAGGCGGGACCAGTACGAGAAGGGCGAGGCATGGAAGGAGGGACCTTTCGGAGCCGGGTCAATCGGCGGGTGGGGCGGAGCCAGGGGAAATGGCCCCTGCCTAAACTGGGGCGGAGCCACGGCTCCAAGGGGCGGGAGTAGCGGGGCGGGAGGGTCAACCAGGTGGGGGCGGGGCCTGTCAGGTGGGCCGAGACGCAGCTCCTAGGTTGGGAGGGGTTGGAGAGGAGGTAAGGGTACTGAGAAAGGTCGGCAGGCCGAGGAAGAGACGTTCGGGAAGAGTGGACAGCCGAGCAGTCGCCAAAGAGGCTGAGCCAGGCGGGGCGGGGCGAGAGCAGGGAGGATAGGGCCGGCTCTGAAAAGGCTGAGCCGGGCCGGGCGGGACAAACACGGGGAGGGCGGGGCCGGCGCTGAAGAAGCTAAAGTGGGAGGGGAGGGGCGAGCGCGGGGTGGAGGAGGGGCCGCGGCGCAGTGGGAGGGCCTGGGTAGATTGGGGCGTGGCGAAGGCGCGGCGGCCGCAGACGCTGCCCCGCCCGCACGCCCGCTCGCCTGCCCGCTGCGCCCTGGCCGCGGCCGAGGGTTCGCTGCTCGCCGCCCGCGGTTCATTGAGCAGAGCCGATCGGCGGCGGCGGCGGCGGCGGCGGCGGCGGCGGCTGCGCGGGAGCGAGAGCTGGCACAGCCCGCCGCCCGCCCGCACCGCGCCGACTGGAGCCTGGCCTCCGGCCTCCGGTGCTCCAGACCGGGCGGCGGGCGGGGCGCGGGCCGGCGGCCAGGAGCCGGGGCGCCGGGGGCATGAGCCACCCCGCGCCCCCGCCGCGCCCCTGCCGCCCGCCGCCGCCCGCCCAGGGCTAGAGGCGGAGACATGTCCAGGAGGAAGCAGAGCAACCCCCGGCAGATCAGGCGTGAGTCAAACTTTGCCCGCTCGGCCCGGCCTCGGCGCGCGGCCCCGCGGTGCCCGCGACCTTCACCCGCGTCCCGCGACCCCCGCACCCCTCGCCCCCTGCGCCTTCCGCGCCCACGGTTCGGGGTCCCCGAGGGGCGCTGCCGCCGCCCGCCCGCCCCTCCCCCGCATCGCCGAGATGGTGCGGTGATAGGACGGCCGCGATCTGGGCTCAGATAAAGTTTAAAATATTCCATTCTGCAAGTCCCATCCTGATAAGATCGCTCTGTCGGGACGGGCTGAAATTGTGATCTTATCTCGCGCTCGACTCTCCCAGGCTTTGTATCTGGAGGGAGAAAGAGACCTGGGAGCAAAGGGGGCACCTGGGGCTCGGCGGACCAGTTAAGTCCAGGGCCAAGCAGTGGGCAGCGGCGCCCACCTGGGTGCTGGCCGTAGAGGCCGTGGTGCGTGCTCCAGCCTGGGCTTCCCGCCCGGACTCCTACCGCCCGCGCCTGCTCCCGTGCGTCCGCGGGGACTTGCTCCCTTTACACATCTGAGTCCGCAAGGGCGCTCCTGGGGCTGCCCTGGCGCTGCCCCTGCGCATCCAACTGGTCCAGCTCCTGGGCACTTTCCCCCGAGCAGGAGCCATTGAGGATCACGCTGTTGATGCCCCCAAGATAAGAGCGCCTGGCATTTTCTGGGGCTCTGGGGCGCCAGACCACTTGGCTGCTAGGGAGGAGTGAGCACAGGAAGCTCCCCACCCTGCTCCAATAATAACTTCGCGCCTCGGTGGCCAGAGGCAGGAGCCTCCCGCAGGCTGGTCGGAAGGGGAGGTGAGAGGGCCCCGCCATTGCTCTTTGCTCACCACTGCCATCAGGACCCTAGGTACACTGTGAGTGTCCCCACCCCTAAGGTCGGGGCAGCACCACCCCCAGGTGCACACAGGACATGTTTTCCGAAAGTTGCCTTCTATCCTGTCAAGTATTAAAACCACCCACAGGTCGCAGTCCCCATTGGTTCCTTGGTTTCTTTTCCCCTCCTCCCCTGTGTGCCTCTGCTTGGTTCTGTTCTTTTGCGTGTGTGTGTGTGTGTGTGTGTGTGTGTGTGTGTGTGTGTGTGTGTGTGTGAGAGCGAGAGCGAGTGTTCGATGAGAAAGGCAGATAGCTTGCGCAGAGAGATCCCAGGTTGGGAACCGATCTCCAGTGCAGATAAGGCCGCAGGAGTGGAGCAGAGCCCACCCCAGCCAGGTCAGCCGTGCCTTGAACACTGTGACAGGGACTGTGTGGGGTGCAGGCCTGACCTGGGCCAGAGGGGCCAGACTTGGGAGTGGAGTCAGACCTGGAGCAGCCTGGCCTTTGGGTGCCCCTCCCCCAGCAGATCGAAGGAAGTTAAGATGTGATGCTGATTGCCCCAAAGCTTGCTGCTGGCCCACCTACCCCGTGCCCACAGTTGTGCATGGGTCCCTCAAAGGTGCACATGTGCTGCTCTAGCTTCCCCTGTGACCACGCTCAGGGTGCAGCAGGGAGGGACCCAGCACCCCTTCAAAGCCAGCAGCGCCCGCCAGCCAGAGACTCTGTGTGCCTTTTGTTGTGCTGCTCACAGATAGATGTGCCGCACTGATAGGACAGCTGCGATGGTGGCTGCGATAGACGCTTTCATTTATTAACTTCAAACGTGGGCGGGGGTGGGCGAAGCAGGAGCGTGGCCTTGGCTGGCCAGATGGCTGGGAAAGTGGGGCCCCTGGCAGCAGTTGGGGCACGGTGCAGCCCAAGACCCCTGTTGTCCAGCCCACTCAGGTCCCCTCCACCCCATTGAGCCCCGTTGATGTGAGCTCTGATAAGCTCTGGCTAGCCCAGGAGGATGGTGATTGCCAGAGTGATAAGAGGCCTTATCTGGGGCCACCAGACCCTGGCTCGGCAGTGGCTCGGCAGTGCCGGGGCGGGGCCTTGGGCCAGCAGTGGGGGCCGGGCCATGTCCATCTGGGGGCTTTCCCAGACAATCTTACTTGCCAAGAAGTTACTCTTCTCCCCGCAGCTGGTGGTACAGTCCCTCAGAATAAAAGAAAACTGACTTTGCTGGCCTGGAGAGGGACTCCCACCCCTAAATCATGATAGGTGATACTTGCTAGTGGCCCTCCACAGTTTGTCACCTCTAGTAGAGGATGTTTTCCCCTGATTCAGGCTTGGCTATTGTAGTTCCTGGCAGGGAGTAGGTGTAACTTGCTTGGACTTTTCTGAAAGAAAATAGCCGGGTGATTTCCATGGCCCACTCCACCACACACACTGAGGATTGAACTAAGGCCCTTTGCTTCCAAGGTAGGCATGGTACCACTTAAGCTAAATCCCTGGCCCTCCATGGCCTACTCTTGCTGAAATCCAGTGTGCTATCTTCCAGCAGGCCCCCATATCAAGAGGTGTGTCCTCTGGCAGGTTCTCATTGGGCACCTTCTGTGTACAGCCCTGGGTTCCAACTGCCGCCACATTTGAGAGTAATAGGGAATCAGCCCAGGAACCCTGCTTGGATGGGGTCCCAGCCCCAATACTCTCAATTTTAGTATATGTGCTGCCGAAGTGAGCATACTCAATACTATCAAGAAGAGACCAGCTGTGAGGGCCTCACTTTCTAGCTGAGGAGTGGGCTGATGATTCCCAAAGTGTCAGAGAATGACGAGCTGAGGATATAATATACAGGCAAAGGATGTCCAAGTGAGGAGGCAAGCATGGGTCAGGAGAGTGATGGAGGCAACCACAGTCCTCAGCTTCCTTCTCTGGGAAATGTGGATAAGAATAAGCCACGTGCCAGTGGGAGCCTTCAGGTCAAGCTGGAGCTAAGGACCCCTTGGGGGAGAAGCTTGGACCTCAGTGGGCCTGGCCAGCCCAGGCAGGGCCTTCCAGAGGAGCTGGGAGATGTGCCACCCACTTCTAGAGGGTGTTTTCACACATTGTCAGAGTTTGATTAAACAAATTATTGGTAGTCACAAGATGACTAATTCACTCCAAACCTCAAAGCCATCTGCTGCCTCTCCTCAGCACCCACCGCAGGGCCACAGCCCTGTCTGGGGGGGATTGGGTCCCCATTCACTGAGTGCTAGGCTGGAGGTTCATCACATTCTTAAACTGAAGGTAAGGAGGGCTGTCTGCACACAGTCTCATACTCCCCTGCCCAGGGACCACCTTCCCATGCCCACAGCCTCAGTTTCCTTCCTTGAGAAGGTATAGAGCTTCTGCCCTCAGGAGCCACAGGGTGTGAGGGCTTCTTGTGGTCAACCGGTCCCTTCGGCTCCTGTGCCCACTTCACGCAGCACCTGCATCCAAGTGCTGGGACTGCAGGGCCTGGGACCCATGAAGAGGGACTCTTGGGAAAGTAGTCTGCCCACCCCACACTGCAGGATTGCCCTGGCTTCTGGCTCCTGACTGCGTTGGGGCACCACTGGCCTTGGGAGCTACCCCAGTTGCCAACCATGACTAGCGCTCAGGGTGGGAAGATGCGCCTGTTGTAGTCTTGCCTTACACTACCGGGCATCTGGGGCAATGCAGAGGAAGTAAATTTCTCCCCCAAAGAAAGGATGGAGGACATTGGCTGTGGCAGCCCCCAGCCTTGCCCTTAAAGATGCCAGAGCAGCAACCCCTCTCCACTTCCCTGGCCTTGCCTTGCTCTCCACCTCTGTAAAATGGGCCCCAGGGGACTCTCTTCAGGCTTCTGCCTGGTTCCCTGTGACCCAAGACCCCACAGCTTGGGGAACACCCCTCCCCCAGGCCTTCGAGGCCTGAGCCCAAGACCTAGTGCCTTAGCAGGAGCCCCTCCCTGAAGGTCACCAGGAACCCGGCATGGCATCCAGCACACCAGGATTTAAGTGGGTCAGTTGAGGAAGAAAGGAAGAGGGAATGCGATGCCATTAATTGTGCCCCTTATCTCCTGTTTCTATGCCAACCAGACGTTCCTGGGGCTTGACGGGCTCGTGAATAATGCTCTGCCTGGCCTATCTGCCATCGACAGGCCTCCCTCCTCCTGGAGGCAGCTGTTACCTCCCCGATGGGTATCGCCGTGGTGGACCCAGGTCTGGGCGCACCGAGGCCTGGCTGGGCTCCTGCTCAGGTGCCCCGTCCCCCTGATTCTCCTGGAAACCTTGTCCCCATTTCACGGAAGAAGAAACTGAGGCCACAGGTCTGCTGAAGGGACCCGTGGGCTTGGGGCAGCAGCACCTGCAGGAGGTGTGACCTCCACTGCACCTGATGTGTGACCATGGCAGGGCCACCCTCTCAGGGCCTCTGTGTGCTCAATAGAGGGGACAGCTGGTGTAGCCGGCCAGAACTGCTCCTCTGGATGCTTTCTGCCTCCCGAGTCTTTCCAGAGCCACCTGCCAGAGCCTCATGGTCTGCTGGGTCCCGTAAGCAGCCTGAGCAGGAGTGGGTCTGCCCTGTCCCCACACTTACTGTCAGCAGTTGCTCTGCATGAGGTGATGTGGACACAGCACCTGTGTCTACTCCACCACTCCCTGGCTGAGTACTGTGGGCAGAATCTGCCCACGTGAGCCTTCTTTTTCCACCTGTAGGATGGGGAGGAAGCACCAGTCCCCTCACATGCCCCTTCCTTGTTTACAGTCAGGCAGACCTGGGATCTGCGGAGTATCTGAGGCAGAGGGACACGTTCCCACGTTTTTTTTCCAGAGAGCCCGGTGCAGAGCATCCAGGGCGTCTGTCTGGGGGTGAAGGCCCAGCCTTGGGGAGCCCCTGACTGTACCGTTGCTACCTGGCTCCTCCCTCCTGTTCATTGCAGCAGGCACCCTGTGCAGCCTGGTGGAAAGCCTGCCTTCTCTGGGCTAGGCCTCTTGTTGTCCTCACCTGCTCCTCCTTTCCTGCCCCCAGCCCTGGAAGGGCCCTGGGGTGCCTGGGACTCCTGCTCTGGAGAGGTAGATGAGAGGCCTTGCAGAGCCGCCCAGCCTAGGAAAGCTGGCAGGGCTGCCACCTCCCTGGGCCCAACAGCTGCTGTGTGGCTGCCCTCGCTGCCTCAGTGTGCGTGCTAAACTCACAGATAGACCCCAGACCTGAGTCCTGGCCTGCATCTGGAGGTGGCAGCCAGGAGTCTGGGCACGGGTGCTCACACCTGGTAGGCTGAGAGCCAGGGTGGCAGGCAGAGTGGCCTGGGGCAGCCCTGTTCCCAGCTTGGAACCGTCAGACAGGAGACTGAGAAGCCTGGGGAATCAAGCAGTACCCTGATGATGGGCAGAGCCCCAGCCCCACCCTGGCCTAGGCTACATCCTTGAGGCACTGAGACATAGCTATGGGGTACACATGGGTAAGGCAGGGCCTGTTCCTTGGCTGGCCTCACGGTGACCCCGAGGGCAGACAGCTGCTCCCAGCTGTGGTCCAGGGTACAACTCCAGGGTCTGTGGATGTATTGTATCTGCGGGAGCTGCGACTGCATTGCTGACATGGGGCCCTGGGCCGGATGCTTCACAGTGGGGCCTTCCTGCCCACAGGGAGGAGGACATCCTCCTGTCCCACAGGCCACCTCCCCTCCCTCCAGGGCCATGGCCACTGGCCAGGCTACAGGTGAGAGGCGAGGTCCTCTGGAGTGGCTCTGGTTCTAGGCCAGGTAGGGTGGGAGCTCCCTAGGCAGCAGCCCAGCCCCCAGCCCCCTTCCTGCCATGGAGGCCCTGGGACCTCCCACCTGCCTCCTCCCTTCCTTCTCCGGCTTCTACTGCTAGCTGCTGGGCAGGAATGTGGCACTGACCTTGGGCAGACCTGGAAAGGCAGATAATGGCCTCCCCTCTGCCTGCACCCTGATCAGCCTGCTCGGCCTCTGGGGCAGCTGGCCACAGCCTCCCTGCTGCAGTTCATGGGCCAGGGGCTCTGCAGCCTCTGAGCCTGGGGAGCCAGAGCTGGGCTGGGCCTGGCCCTGGGATCTCTCAGCCTCTGCCACCAGCTAGAGTGGGGGCAGGTCCCCACCAGCATCAACCCACTAGCTTGGTGCCACATCTGCCCCACACAACCAACTCAGTGGCACTGGAGTGTTGGATCCAAAAGAAACGGAGGACCAGGGAGGGTGGGTGGCTACCTTGGAATCACACAGCACACTGAGCTATTCTTGCTGTGAAGATGGATCTCTCAGCCTACCCATTCCAGGCTATGTAGCTGGTGCTTTTTGCCGAGGAGACCCTCAGTGGAACTAAGGGTCAAGCAGCCATGGCATCAGGGAAGGACCCCAAAGCCAAGGCAGTGAGTTGCTCTGAGCCTCCTGCCTCACTGCAGGTGTTGAGGAGACATGGAGGAGGGGACCCACAATGCCTACACAGCAGATAGCCATCCCTGTGCCATCAAAGTGGGCAAAGGCCACCTCCCCTCCCTGTTGCATGCTCTGGTCCCCTGTAGCTGCTCCTCCCTGTGCTTCCTCTTTGCCAGTCCCTTCTGGTGTCTGACCACAAGCTCTGGCTCTTCCCATCTGCCCTGTGCTCTAACACTGTCATGGACCCCTGTTTTGGTTTCCCTTTCCTCCCTCAAGCTCTCACCAAAAGTTAGATCTAGAAAGAAGAGAGCACCAGGCAACTTTGTTCCCTTTTACCCAGGGTCCCTCTCCAGACCTACTAGGTGCAGAGTCTCAGGTACTGAGCAGAGCTTGCATTGCTCTGGGCTCCTCTGTACCATCCCCACAGGCCAGGCCCCACTTGGCACCATTGGCTGCCAGGGGCCTTGCTGACCCCCACATGACCGCTTCTGACCACAGCCTGGTTGCTGGCAGTACAGCTAGTACCCCTGAGATTGCCCATGCTGACTGTGCCCAGCACCTGGGAGCAGGGCCCACTCCTACAGGCCTCCTGTGTGCTAGGCAATTGCTCTACCACTGAGCTGCATCCCAGCCCTCTTTTGTTTTTAGTTTGAGATAGGATTGCACTAGCTCGCCCAGCCTGGCCTAGAACTTGGGATTCTCCTGCCTCGACCTCCTAAGTAACTGGGATGTGGGCATGTATCACCACACTGGCTCACTAGCTGCTTTTGAGGAAAGCCCAGGTGGGGAAACTAAGGCTTAATGAGTTTAATGGCGAAGTCCAGAGCTGATCTTTGGGTGCTGCTCCTAACCTGGGAGGAAGAGAGCAGATCACTGCAGAGGTGTTTGTCGTTTTGTTTTTTTAAGATAGGATCTTCCTACATGGTTCAGGGTTCAGGCTGGTTGGGATTTGAAGTGATCCTCCTGCCTCAGCCTCCCAAGGACTGGGATTACAGGTGTGCCCAACATGGCTAGTTTAGGTAGGGGTAGTTTTCATAAGGAGAGCTCCTTGGCTCCCTACTGGCCCTGGTGACAGCCACTTTGAAACCCCAGTTTTCAGGGTTCTAGGCCACATCCAGCTCTATCTTAAGCTATGGCCTCTGGCAAGTCCATTTCCTCTCCAGGCCAAGACTGTCACAGAGACCCACGCCCACCCCACCTGGTATTACAGGATGAGCCCCACTGGGCTGAAATAGGTGGATGGGACCTGATGCCCCCATCCCAAAGGGGGTCTCAAGCCAGGAGGCAGCCCTCACATGAAGGGTTCACTGAGCAGCTTATGCTGCAAGAGGCAGGACTGTGAGCTGCACTCATGGGCTGCACTCATTTCCTGCTTCTGAGTCTTGGGCCAGTGTGAGGCTCCACTAGAGACAAGGAACCCCCACTGGTCCCAAGTGAGACAGGCATCCCACATGCTACCCGCCTATACCACCTGCCCTCTCTGGCTCAGGGACTCCGAGCTGCCTCGGTTGCCCCTTTCCGAGTTTGAGGCCACGCTCTGTTCCACCAAGCCTGAGCACGTCTCTGCCTCACGATCGTGGGACCCAAGGCCTCAGACCTGGCCTGGCAGCCACCTCCTTCCCCTCACAGCCGAGCCTGGGTCCCGCACCGGCTCCCTGTCCGGGCCTCTGGCGGCCATGGGTTTCAGCTCCTGTGATAACTCGGAAAGTTGAACTGGCCCCATTACTGCGCCGAGATGGTTGGCCAGATACAGCCCTGATAATGGAGGCGATAGCGGCGTCTCGGTGGCCAGTGGCCCAGCCTCCCCTCCCATTAACATTCCCCACCAGCGATCCTCGCGCCTATCTCCTCCATTTCCACTCCTCCCGCAGATAAGAGTGGAAATTCTGACTTCATAGCTCACTGATTAAAGTGTCTGGATTTCTTGATAATATACAGATAAATTATGTTTTTGAAAAAGAAGGTAGGGAGGAGGGTAGGGAGTTTGGATCCCCGGGAGGGGAGCCCTCAGCCAGCTCTCAGCCTAGCCAAGAACCACGGTGCCCAGGCCCATGGCCCAGCTGGGTCCAGGACCGGGTCCGTCACCTGCTTGAACCACAGCAGATTGGCTGGTACAGGCTGCCAGCAGGCAGGGAACAGAGGACAGCATAGCGGGCAGCACCGAGGAACCCAGGGACTACACAGCCCGCTGAGGCCTTAACCCTGGCTACAGGGCTTATACCTAAGTTCACTCCTTTGCCATGTGTGGGACAGCATCAGCCAGGATTCCAGTCTCCTGGAGCAGGGCCATGCCTGAGTCCATAGCACCCCATGCCTGCCTCCACCTCGGCCTGTCAGGCAGCATGAGATGGGACTCAGTGGCACCGCGCACCTGTCTGGATAATGCTGCCTCCTTCAGCTGAGCTGAGATCCGGTGCTGATGTAGCGATCAGAGGCGATTAGGCCCCGCGTGCAGCTAATCCTCCCGCTGAGGGACAGGTGAGGCAGCTTTAGGACTTGGCACCCACTGTCGGGAGGGAAACTGAGGCCTGGAATGGCATATCTCTGGGGCAGTGGACAGGCCAAGGGGCCTGGATGGCAGAGTCCCCAGAGGCCTGCCTGGTCTCCCAGTAGGCACAGAGCTGTTTGTTTTTGTTTCTCGGGTTTTTTTCTTTCTTTTTTTGGTTTGTTTGGTGTCTTTCTTTCTTCTTTCTTTTTTTCTTTCTTTCTTTTCTTCTTTCTCTTTCTTCTTTTTCTTTCT